>CAIGRN010124659.1:0-19268 GCA_903798345.1 Fraxinus anomala | reverse complement strand
AACAACATTATAACACAAATATTATACTAAAAATGAAATACATATGTAAAATTTAGCCTTTGCTTCATATAGCTAAAAGTTTTAATAAAAATTTAAATTAAGGTTAATAATTAATTTGTATCACACATTGAATGGGATACACAACTTTAAAAAAATAAAAAATAAAAACTACATATTTCATCAACATTTTAAAAAAAAATCTAAAATCTTATTTTCAGTTATATCAATCATGGGCTTATTTTATATGTTGGAATTTACTCCAACCATCCTTGACGAGAAATAGAATTCGCAAGTAAGTTACTATCATTATTTTAAGATATCAACAAATTTTCGCCTTCTTTTTCAATTGTTTCTCATGTACGCGGGCATAAATCATCATCCATGCCTGTGTACGAAGGACATTTTATGCATGTATGATAAGCGCAGAGAGAGAGAGAGAGAGAGAGAGGTCTTATATTCCCAAACAAGGATTTTTCATTCCCAATTCTAACAATTCTACTCTCCTGTTAAGAATAAATCTCTATCTAATTTGCACTGTAAGCTAAAAGTAAGACCAGATCAAATCCTTTCAAAAATCTGGTGACAATTAGAATCTTTCAAACCCTTTCTACAGACTATTTTCTTCTGAATGCAAACGTAAGAGATTAATTAATCAAGAGACGAAACGAGTTTGATCCAGAAAGGAAAATTCCAACACAAGCAGGCTGAAAGCCCGATTGAAGATGAAGATGAGACAGATGAAACTACAAATGAAGGCAAACCCATGTATGAAAACAGCATGCACTTTGTTTAATAGTTGGCTGCTGAGTCTTCATTGGGTCCACCCCTGGTCATGATGAACATCTCTATATGTAAAACTCGGCTTTATCTAATATAGAAGGAATTGGAAATATCATTGTTAAATTGACTTCTGGAAAAGAGTTAATGCTGAACAATGTTTTGTACATTCTAGAAATTAGGAAGAATATGATTTGAAGTTCTATACTCATTAAGAAATGATTCAAAATAGTGCTTGAATTTAATAATTTGTACATACTAGAGGAGCTATGTATGTTTGGAAGGGTATTTACTTGATGGTCTGTTTAAGGTAAATGTTGTTTTGGACAATTAGTCCACATATTTGTACCACACAAGTTATGAATACAATAAACTCTTGTGTTTACTTGTTCGAGTCTTCCCTTTAATATTACAATGGATTATGATATGTTAACTTCATTTAGGAATTGGTAGGTTTAGGAGTTATACCTAAGCTTTAGTCAGAAAATGAACAAAAATGTGAAATTTATGTTGAAGAGAAATTTGATAAAACCTTTCAATCTAATTAAAAGATGTAGTAAACTGTTAGGGTTGATGCATAGCAACATATATAATTTAAAATTTATTCAAACTCGTGGCGGTAAATTTTTTTTTATCATATTTATAGATTATCAGAGTAGAAACTGCTATATATACTTGTTAATTAGCAAAGACGGGGCATTGAATGTGATGCGAACTCACGTAGGCAATGGTTGCTACAAAACTCACACGAGATTGATTCAACCCAAGAAATCAATGTTTAAACTTGATTTAAAAATATTGTATCAGTTTACCAATACAATCGTCGACAATAGGGTAACCCTGTGATTACAAGACTTGAGAATCACACTTGATTTGTTTGAACGCCATAAGAAATAATATTGATAAGTTCAAAATTAATTCAATGAAGAACAAGAAGAAAGTAGTATGCCTTGCAATAATATCTCTCAAATTATGTGTTTTACAATGAATAGAATGAGTCATGCTTATAGAGATCCCATAAAACATAGCTAGAAAACGGAATCAAGTCCTAAAGATATAAAAAATATATATACCATACAAGAGTTTTAATTGAAGTAGAAGATTGAGAGAAATTTGAAAAAATCATGATTGAAATTGTACTATGCGGCAGCATAGAGTAAATCTATGCGGTCATATAGATCAACTGAAACCCTCCACTGGGGTTTCGGTAAAGGGGCATGCGGTCTTTTTGTCTCCTCTGTCCATTACTTGAATTGAGTTGCTCTACTTCGTTTCAACTCCCATGCCAATATGAAACTTGTCACTTTGTTTGTTGTGATTAATGTTTCGTCCATCGTAACTTGAGCAAATAGTCATATTGCTTCTTTGACTCGCTTTGTTCGCGACCTAGTCATAGGCCATTCCTCAACGATCAATGGATCTTTTCCCGAACTTGTCCTCATATCATGGATCACATCATCCACTCCCTCTTCGAAAGGATTCGACCCCGAATCTGTACCTGCATCAAAGAGTGAAAGATCAGAGACATTAAAAGTAGTCGAAATATTATACCCACCTTGAAAGTCCAACTTATAGGCATTGTCATTGATCTTTTCAAACACTTAGAATGATCCATTGCCCCTCGATTACAACTTTGACTTCCTTTGATCTGTAAAACTCTCTTTCCCCCAGTGTATCCAAACCCAATCTCCTGATTCAAATGTAACGCGCTTTCGTCCCTTATTTACTTGAAAAACATATTGCTCATTTTTCTTCTCAATTTGCAACTTTACTTTTTCATGGAGAGATTTCATCAAACCGGCTTTCTTTTTTGCATCTAAGCTACCTCTTTCATTTACAAGTAAATGAATTAAATCTAACGGTGTTGGTGGATTAAAATCATATACAATTTCAAAAGGTGAGTAAGAAGTAGTAGAATGCGTGGCCCTATTATATGCAAATTCTATGAATGGTAAACACTCCTCCCAACTCTTCAAGTTTTTATTAACTATAATGCGTAACAATAGATCATAGTCCTATTAATTACCTCAGTTTGTCCATCCATTTGTGGGTGACAAGTAGTAGAAAATAATAGCTTGATTTCCAACTTCTTCTACAAAATCCTCCAAAATTACAAAGGAATTTAACATTCATATCTAATACAATGCTTCTAGGAATTCCATGTAAGCACACTACTTTCTTAAAAAATAAATCTGCAATATTGCCAGCATCATTAATTTTATGACATGGAATAAAATGAGTTGTCTTATTAAATCTGTCTACCACCACAAATATAGAATATCTCCCTTTCTTAGTCCTAGGTAAACCTAACATAAAATCCATAGACATATCAACCTAAATTTCGCTAGAAACAGGTAATAGTGTATATAAACCCCGAGGTAAAATCTTAGATTTAGTCTTTTTACATGTGATGCACCCACTACAAACCCGATCAACATCAACTTCCATTTTAGGCTAATAAAAATGTTCACGTACTAATAATTCTCTCATTGAATATTTAGGAACACATAACTTATTTTCTCGAAATAAATACCGATTATGTCTAAAGATTATCACATGATTCGTATACATTAGAGAAATCTGGATTTTTATTATACATGTCCTTAACATATTCAAATCCTAGAACTTGGTACCTAAAGAAGTTAAAAGCACGTACCTTCTTGATAAAGCATGTGCTACCACTTTTTCTTTACCTTATTTGTACTGAATAACATAAGGAAATGTCTCGATGAACTTCATCCACCTTTTATGTATCTTGTTTAGCTTACCTTGATCCCATAAATGTTCCAAAAACTCATGGTCGGTGTGAATCACGAACTCCTTTGGCCATAGGTAGTACTATCATATCTCCAAAACTCAAATAAGTGCATACAACTCTTTATCATATGAGGATAGTTGAGAGCAGCTCTACTTAGTTTTTCACTAAAGTAAGTTATTGGCCTTCATTCCTACATTAAGATAGCTCCAATACCGATTCCTGAGGCATCACATTTGTTGACATCAAAAATTGTACGAGCAATATTCAAGCCAACTTAAAGTGCAGATAATGATTTTTATTGATAAAGACTTGTAAATTATGATTGTAACTACAAGTATTCACCCTTTCTCAATGAGATATTTGAAATATGAAATATTGGAATATTTGTAACATAAAGTGTTGTCATTTTTCTTCCTCTTTCCCTCCTTCCTTTTATAGAAAGAATCCACATGCATCCTTCATTTTTCCATCTTGTCAGCTATAGTACCGAGCTGGGAAAGTACACTGCTGGTACATTTGCATTGGTTAAAGAGCTCGGCCTGTCAGGTCATTATGAGTTAACCTTACATGTGGTCCTCAACAATTAATGAGTTATTTAAGAATGGAAGCTAAAGCATATTATTGGTGCAATTGGTGGGCGCTGATATAAGGCCTTTCATATGTCACCTATTAACTGATGGTTTGTACAATGTGCAAGAACTCTTTAATCATTGTCTCCTCAAGCCTCAATAAACAACATAAAATGAGTTGACATCACATATTCGAACTCATATTAGTATGGGCTCATCGCATATACCAAACTATACTTATTGACTTCGGAGGTCGGATGTTATCAGTTACCCCCGGGTCAATGAACGCCTAGATCATGGACTGACCTTGAATGTGATTGGCACATTTTTCTATTTCTGTAATCATTATGGCAATAAATTATATGAATAGGTGTCATGCTGTAACTCGTAAATAAGCTGTAACACACATTTTGTTTCTTCTTCGAGAAGCCTTAATGAAACGACGTCCTTCCAAAATAATTAATCCAACCGTTCATTTGTCTTTCACTCCTTAATTTGATGGTCCATATCATGCCCTTTAATATTCTGTTCCTTTAAATTACCTTACTCCCTTCATTTTCTCACTTTCGCTTTTCCCTCTTTATACTTTTCACTTTCCAAAAAATTTTCTTTACGCTCTTGTCTATTTTCTGAGTGAGGTCGTCCATATATAGGTATTCCCCTTGATGAAAATACCTTTCATTTTCCTTTGTGTTGCATTTTACCTCGGTTGCTTATATGAGTTCGGACGAGTCGATGATACAATCTTGGGATAACCAATAGGAGGAAATAGTACCTTCTTCATCCTCTCTCTCTCTCTCTCTCTCTCTCTCTGTTAGCTCATTCTCTGCTAGTTCAGACTGTCAGAAGTGTTAACATCTATCCCTATTACCTTAGTTTACCCAAAACAATTAGGTACTTCTAGGAATATGGGACAAAATCATGAAGGGGAAGATGTTAGATCTCAGGAAGGTAATGAGGAAAATACTCACGAATGGGAGGTTGATTCTTATAGGTCGGTGGTTACGGGAGACATGCTTGCCAGTTTAAGGGCTAAGTGTAGTATTCCCAGTTTAGTAGAGTTAGTTATCCCAATTGCATCTAACCTAGCTAACACTCCACCGTCTGGATGTGTGGCTTTGAATTCGGTTATTCTCAATGCCCATTTAAGACTAACTTTTCCCAGAATAATCCATCAATTTCTATTTTCATGGGGAACCAACTCAACTTTGCCCTAACGGTTGGAGAACCTTTGTTTCTACTTTAATTTTGTGGAACAAATTAGGCTATTCTGAAATGAGTATATTCCAATTTAACTCCCTTTTTACCTTCAAAGAGGATAGGAAGGATTCAAGCTGGTGGTATGCCAGTGTTAGGCCGAGGACGGGAGGTCCATTAGTGCTGGATACTCCCTCCTCAATAAAGAAGTGAAAGGAGGAATTTTTTACGTATTAGGGGAGTGGTAGTTTCATCCTGCCAAGGTAAATAGAGAGGACATTGTTCCTACCCTCTATCACCTACTATGTAGGTAAAACATTATTTTTGTACACTTCTGTGCTTGTTTTTAGAAAACATATTTTTAATTGACTCGAATCCTATTGCAAACTATAGGAAAGTTACTTTGATTAAAGTAGTGCAAGAGTGAGCAGACGGGATTAGATCTCTTCTGAGAAAGCAGAAGTCCTGCAAATCTATTATCTCGAATTTCAACCTTTTTCAAGCAGGGTTGTTCCAAACTCTCCTGTCGACCTCATCATTAGCTAGAGTTCCTATTACTATCCATTCTTATTCCAATAAGTGCCTCTCAAGTATTTTAATTAATTCTGACCACAACTATTGAACTTACATGTGTTCATTCCCATCTCAGATCAAGGCCAAGAAATGTTGGGATACAAAGCGGCGATAGGCAGTAGCCGCTACTAAGGGCAAGAAGAAGGAAATTCCAGCCGAGGTTGTAAATCGATCTGAGGAAATTGAACCCGAGGTTGAGCTTGAACAACCTTCGAAGTGGCGTTGTTCTGAGGAGCCGTTATCAAAATCCACTCATGTGGCCTCATCTCCTACGAGATCTGCTCATATGCCTCCAACTCCTACTTCAGTCCCAGCCATCATTGGGACTAGCTCCTCAAGGCCATAAGAAAGATGTCCAGATTTACAGAGGTCAAATGTTGATAACTTGATAGGACGCCGATCTGAGATTTTATTGGACTTTCTCAGGGCACTATCTCCCTCCAAGGAGTCCACTGCGGCACTTCCATCTCCATATAGAGAATCTGCCACTCTCCTTACCAGGAGCTGGAATGAACAGGAGCAACAATTCCTTGCTGATATGCTGGTGGGCGAGGCAATAATTTATGCCCAACTCCATAGCCACCAATCAATCTTGTATATGATGTTTGTGGCAAATAAGGTAGTTTTTCAAACTCAAGCACTTTGGGGTTTAATTGAGTGTCATGATCCATAACTCGAATCATTTCTGTTTTCAGGTCAAGACCGAGCTAAACAAGATGCTCGAAGTAAAAAACCAAGCCGTGACCTTGTTTGACAAGATGGAGTTAGAGAATGTAAAATTTGCTGAGAATGAGAGGGATTATGAAGATCGCCTGAATAAAATGGGGGATGAGATAAATGCCAAATTGACCACCGAACTAAAACTCATGGATGATAATAAGGCACTACAAATTTGGGGAGAAAAAGCTACTGCCCGTTCTGAGAACGAGAAGAAAAAGGCGGACGAAGAACAAAACTCGGGCAAACGAGGCTGAGAAAAAGGTTGAAGAGGCCAACAAGAGGGTGGTCAAGGTTGAGGTCAAGGCCTCCAGAGCAGTAAATGAATGGAGGACCTCTCTTGAGTTTGATGCTTTAGCTCGAGATGCCTACATCGTGGCACTAGGTGAGATAATAAAACATATTAATAAGGAGAGGTCGGACTTCGATACTGCTTTCTTGGTAGAGATCTATAAGCAACAACAGCAGGAGCTTGAACAATTGTTGAAGGCAGCAGGAGTTCGGATCTCCCCTGCCGACGAAGATGTTGAGCACGAGTTCCTACCTCCACAAGGCCCACCAGTCTCTTAGTTTTTCGTTATTATTATTATTATTATTATTATTTTATTTTTGTCGAACTTTGAAACTTCTTTTGAAGTTTATTTATAATCTTATTTTATCAATGAATGAACACCAGCTTGTCCTTTTCTTTATGCAAATATGATTTCTGCAATATTTATTATATTTTAAAAATGAAACTTGCAACTTTTTTTTTTTGAATTTTCGTTATTTTGTTTTGCTCGAAAATCCAACTAAATACCAATAAAATAAACAAAACTGATTTGTATACTAAATTAGCACACAAACAAGTTTAGGAATTTATTATTATTATTATTATTTTATTAGAGACTCAAAAAAAAATGAAGAACGTGAAGACACGAAGAAAGAAGAATAAAAGACTCGAACAAAAAAGAAAAATAATTAGGATATAACCTTGATTTTTGAAGTCTTGCTCTGATGCCAACTGACCACGTAGCAATGGTAGCTACGAAACCCATACAAGATTGATTCAACCCAATAAAGCTAAGAAAAAAACGTTTAAGCTTGATTCAAAAATATTGAATTAGGGAACCAATACAATCGCCGACAAGCTTTATTATTTTTTCCATAATGAAATTGCGAAACTGTTGACGTAGATATGTTTGGAGACTGGCATCCTCTGTTATCGAAAGGAAGGAGATGAATCTGGGTTCGAACTTGAGCCAATATACACAAACTTCCATTTGAAGATCCAAGGATAGATATATAACATAGAGCATTGTCAATTTGTCATTATTATTGAATCCTAAGGCTTAAAACAGAATCACAATTATTTACCAAACACAGAAACTGGCAAGATCCTTCTAATATTACAACAAAAAAGATGCAAGTTGGTCTAGGAGGAAAAAAACAGGATCACAAGGACGAAGAACAGAGAAGGCTCGATGTGTCATTCCGAAGCTCGCCATTGACAGCTGTAACTTTTTGAGAGTAGCAACTATTATCATCCTCGTAAGTGTATCTCTGTTGAGTAGTTGCTGCACCAGAGAGGACATCATTATCCTGGACAAACATCCACCCACTGCATTGTTGACGGTTAGACAAAGAGCTCGAAAATTTGTCATTCGACCTCTCCTCTTTCAAGGAATGCTCAAGATTTGTCATCATCAAATAAGTATTCTTCGCTGATCCAACCAAAGTTGAAGTGGTGATTTTCAGGGGATACTTTCTCTCCACAGTGGTGCTCGAAATCGAGTTACCTTTACTGGACTTGATTTTTATTTCTCTTTTAATCTTTACTTTCTGTTTCACGACCTTGTGAGTTCCATCTTTGCTGAACTTTATCGTGTTTTCAAACTTCAACTTTTGATAAACATAGGTAGTCAAATTTCCAATACTTGAATTCACCCACCCGGAATATTCACTCTTCCTCTTCCCTTCAATCTCGAAGGATCCATCAAGCTGGTTAAACTTCGATTCGCGCTCCAATTTAATACTTGGAATTTTGTATTCAATGGCCATAGCCTGAACTTCTTTCACATTATCATCCAACCATAAATGCAAATTCGCATCCACAAGCCAGTACGAAATAGCATCAGCCACTTTAAGCCCGAAACTATGCACCTTCCCATCAAGTAACATCCCCAAAAATGGAGTCAAATCAATATCGTAAGAAGGCAAATCAAACGCCCCAATTGCAACTATTGGCTTCCAAAACAGAGGATTAATCCCGCCCGTGAAAATCACCGGGAATGGGATCACTGATCCAACAACATTATCATCAAGGTTAACCAAAACTTCCCGGTAAGCGCCATGTCCTTGCTTTGTATTCAAATTGTTCATTTCTATATAAGCATCCGGGGGATTGGAGTACCAAAACTCGTCATTCCCATGAAATGAAACATAAACCTCAATCACAGCCTTGTATGTATTTGATGGAATTTGAATTCCCACAGACTTCACGTCGGAATCATTCTCGATTGTGAACCAAAACCCTCCATCTCCATCTCCATCTCCATCTCCATTTCTAGATATCGGAATTATCAAATCCGCAGGCTTTTCATATAAATCCAATGAGATTTTCTCACGATTTGACGAAGAAATTAATGGGGTTTCTCCCCATTTTGGGACACTAGATTTTTGTTCATGCGGAAATGAAGACAAGAGGAAATTAACGTCGTCGGTGTTGGTTTCATTACTATCATAGTACAAGAAGGTAAGATTCAGCCGGAATAAGCCGTAACTGACATCAGTAACGACGTTTTCGAGCATGACGGAGAGGGTGAGGTTTTCTTGACGGAGGAGCGAGGAATACCTGGTAATATCCTTGTGAACGTTCCAAAAGACGCCATCTGCTGACGGTTGAGCGGTGGAGGTGCGGAGGAGCTCAGCGCCGTCAAGCCACACTCCGGCAATTCGATCATACTGGGAACCATTAGAGACGACGCTGAGGTGGAGCGTCACATTGGACCAAGTGCACTTCGCCGGAGGGGAGTAATAAGCTGTGGCCGGCGGCAGGCCGATGGTGTTGTTGAAGTCGTGGGAGAAGATTGGGAGTGTGCATGATGGTGTCAGAGTATCAAATGGCAGAGGGCGGGTTATTTCAAAGTATTGTTGGTATGAATCTAATGTTTTGTCATTTTTGAGATGATAATTGTGTTTGGTAAAGTGGGATTGGTGTCGTATTGCTGGTTGTGGTGGCGCAGCTGCGGCGGACGAAGAGGAAATTTGATATAAAAAGGTTACAAAGAAGAGAATGGGAGGAAACATTTTCCGGTGGTAGCCGAGTTTAGAGTAATGGGAGGATGAATTTATTTTAAGCTGCTGAGGTTTTGAGATTTACAAATATATAAATGGATGAATCAAATCACTTCAATGCACGTCCACATTAATTTCAACCTTAACCTTTTTGTTTTTGTTTTTAAATATAAAATTCACTGTCAAACTATTACCATTAAATAAACGTGACCTCGGTCCCAATTTACAAAAGACAAATGTCGAGAGTGAACTTTTTTCTTTTAGGATCCGTTTGATTGCAATAATGAAATTTAATTGAAAAGAAAATAAATTTTAGGAAATTGAATTGCGTAAAATTTATTTTACTGAAAATTGTCAATTAATTGTGTTTGATTGGTATAATTTTCTACCTAAAAAATATTGAAATTTTGATTCTTTCGATGTTCGTTTGGATTTCTTTTTTATGGAAATTGTCCATGAAAGAAATATAATTTGTTACAATTAGGGATGAAATTTTTTTCCATTACCAAAAATTAAAAAATTAAAAAAAGAAAAAGTTACCTAGAAATGGGAAAAGTTTTTTTCTCAAAAATCAAGAAAAATGACAAAAAGGGGGGTTAGGTGGAAAATCATTTTGCCAAGAAAATTTCGCCTATCAAACAAACAAAAATGGAAAATAAATTCCTAGTTTCATGGAAAAAAATACTATCAACCAGAGCCTTAGGATATTTATTTCGGATTTTTAAAGAATTTTAAGAATTTTAAACAGTTAAAATATTAAATGTAGAATTTTTAAATTCTTTAATAGTATTGATTTATTTGATAGAGACTTTTATAAAATTTTAAAATTATAAATGTATTCAATTAAATTATTTTTAAAAATATCTATAAATGATATAGGATATTCAATTATTAATAACTTTTGAGGACGTTTATAAAAATATCTAGGTATTAATTTTTAAGTAGAAAGTACAAAAATAAAATCTCAATATTCTTCTTTCATTTGTTCAAGATTTTAGACACTTCCACCGACCAAAAAAAAAAAAAAAAATTAATATGTATTTTTTGTCTTTTTGATATTTCTCTTTCATTTTTCCTTCTACGAATCTTAGAGCTATAAGTAAAAAATTATTATTTTTTCTTCTACCATTTATATTTGAACTATTTTCCCTTTTTCTCTTTTTTATTGTTTCTATCCATTTTTTTACGAAAAAAATATTAAATTGTAATAAAAATCATAGAATACTTTTTTTTTCAATCCACTTTTTTTAAATGTAAAATACCAATTTGTAAATATATTTTATTTTAAGAAAAAAGACTAATATGTACTTAAATTTTAAACATATCATTTCAAAGGTCTGACATATTGATAAGATTGAACACTAGATATTTATTTATTTCTTTTATCAATATAAAAAATTACTGAAATATTATATATATGATTTAATTTTTTTTCTTTTAAAAAATACTTTTTATTACATAGGAGAGAGGGAAGGGGGTGCGGATCGATCTTTTACCTATATGCGGAAGCTTTACACGCTAGATTCAAGTGAATTTTTTTTAATGACAGTCTTTAAAATTTATATGAACGATTCTAAAAAAGTTTGTAAAATTTTTAAAATAAATGTCTATGAAAACCTTCAATTAATTCTATATAAATCTATAAAAGTCCAAGAATTTCATAAAAGTCTTATCACTTTAAAAAAAAAAAATCTATAAAAGTCTTCAAAAGTTTGAAAACGTATCCTTCTTAATTTTTAATGAGTTATTGCCTCTTTCATTTGTTATATATCTCAAACTTGAAACGTGTTATTAACTAATTTAAGTATGTAAATTAATGTCTCCACATGATGAAAATTTTCAATATATAGGGGTGAGAAATAGGCCGAATAGTTTGTTGGCTTAGCCGCTCGGCTCATGAGCAAGGACGAGCCCGAGCACGAGTCAAGCGCCATGGCTCGTCGACGAGCGAAATCAGCTCGGCCCGTGTTGTGGGCCAGCGGCTCATGTCCACGAGCCAGAGCTACGAGCCGGCACGTGGCCCGTCGTGTACAGTGATCAAAACGATCACTTTTTTTGAAAAATGTGATTGTTTTAATCACCTTTTTAGTTCAATGACCGTTGAACTACTTTTCTATTTTACCGTTTGACCCTCTTTTTTTCCTTTTTTTTTAAAAAAAATTCTATAAATACCCTTCCTATTTAACAATTTTTTTCACACAACAACAACAATTCTTACTATCTTCCATACTCTTGTTCTACAATCTACATTCTACCTCCAATCCTTCATTATTTCTCTACATATTACAATTTCCAATCAATTATTTACTTACTATACAAATTGCAATACATATTCTCTACAGTATATTTTATACACATTTTCGTTACAATTTACATTCCTACAATTATCAAATTTCTACATATTCATTCATCATTTCATCTTCATTCAAGTTTTATATTATCAATTCCTTATAATGGATCCACAATCATTTGTTGAGTACTTATTCGGTTTCGGTGGCAAATCACCTATGGCGCCACAAAGTCAATTTCACAATCAATTTGTGTGTCTCAACAACATACCGATTCCAAAAAATGTTATAGATTTGGATACTCGCGGAAATAGTAATCCACTTAATTTGGATGACGTTGATGTTCCCAAAATGAAATATGAGGAACTATATATTCCTGATACAAGAGGGAAGTGAAAGGGAAAAAAAATCGACAAAATGTTTGGATCACTTTAAATTGATTTCAATGGGTCATGTGATCGACGGAGTCGCAGAGTGTAAAATAATATATAAATAATGTTAAACACAATTGGCATGACAAAAGAGCATATGTACTACCCATTTCAACCTCACTACAAGTATGTGCGGCCAAACATGGGCTTGTCAGTGGCTCTCAAAAGCAACTGCAATTTGATAGTATAAACGTCAATTTTGCTTCTATGACACTTAGCACGTGGATGTAATCGAAGAACAAAGCTCGAACGGGAATGGTGGAGTTCGTTATCGGTGCTGAGTTTCCTCTAGCAATAGCAGACGACCAACATTTCGTCTCCTAAAATAATATCTTCAATTGACGTACGTTGGGGTAAGTAGAAACACACTTCATTCGATACAATGGTGTTAGTTTTTAATTGTATTGACAATTATTTAGACAAACTAATCGTATTAAAAGAGTTGTAAAAGTCGAGGAAATTGATTGGAAGTTGTTTAGTTGGATAGGAAGTCCTGGGTTCTAGTATATGACGATGAGAAATAGTCGTCGAAATTATGCTAGCAAGTCGCCAGGTTCAAAATAGAATCATTGTCGCCCATTTTTCGCATGTCGTCACTCGGGCGACACACCTATCACTCGCCTAACGCTCTAGCTACAATATTTTTCGTGAAATCCTAGTTCGCAATTTTCAAGAATTCTATCTATCATGTACTATCCAAATACATCATACTATAAATACTCAATACCCATTATATTTGTCTATATTGTTGATGATTATAATACACTCTCATAACATAATTCCATGAAGAGTACATCCAAACATTGAGATTAATACTTTGATTCTTGAGATCAATCAACCACGAGTTTTGGAGAAAACATTAAACGGTATATCGAAACACCTACTTCCTAAATGGCTTTCAGAGATTTTGGAGATTCAGGAAGGTGGACCAAGAGCCCATGAATACTACAAGAACAAGACATTCTTGGCTGATCAATAAAAAGATAGGCAATTCCAGATATCGGGATTTGGTATGGGGAAGCATTGTCGAATGGTAATTGGAGATTGCAGGAATTATGTTAGTGAGTATAATGGGATTCGAAGACTAGATCTTACTGTAAGTTCATATTGTCTATAGTGGACACTACTGGCTTGATCATGGAGTGTTTACCTAATTAGGGGTTTCCTTGTCATCAATTCTTTGTGTTGTTCACATTATTGATTTCATACAAATCGGCAACTCAACATCGGGTACTTAATTCATGTGAATTGGAATTTTTGTAATATTAATTGACAATATTATTAATTTTGCATTTACACTTATTCACCCCTTCTAGGTGTTGTTAGGTTCGAACTCGCATAACTATCAAATGGTGTCAGAGTGTAAATTTGATTTCTAACCCTGGTTTTCTGGCGGAGTAGTTCATTGTCTGTCCTGCCATATTTTGATGGTAGTAACTATGTCTATTGAAAAGTTAGAATGAGAGCCTTCATGAAATCGATGGATGAGCGTATTTGGTTTAGCGTAATGAATGGTTGGACTGGCCTTTCGAGTACCATTAATAATGTTGTCACCCCACTCCTATAGCTACTTGGTCAAAAACTAGTTTGGATTAATGTAATTGGAATAGCGAGGTTTTATATGCTTTATTTATGGCTGTGTCACTAGAAGAATTTAGACATGTGTCTATGTGTGAGGTTGTTAAAGAGGTTTGGGATATTTTAAAGACTACACATGAGGGAACTCAGGCTGTTANTGAAGGACGATGAGACCTTCGATGACTTCTATGCGTGTTTAAATGACATATTTAATTCTAGTTTCAACCTAGATGAGAAAATTTCTAAGCCTAAGATTATCAGAAAAATCCTTAGATCCTTATCTGAGAGATTTAGGCCTAAAATTATGGCTACAGAGGAGAGTAAGGACATAAATGCTATCAAAGTTGAAGAATTGGTTGGATTTTTCCAGATTTCTGAACTAACATTAGCTAAACCTAAGAAAGATAAGTCTTTTTTTTTTTTTTTGCCTTGAACACTATTAAGGATTATTATCATGAATATTCTAATTCGGAACCACCTAATGATAAGGAAATAGCCTACTACGTTAAGAATTTGCAAAAAAATATTTATGAATAAGAAAAAGGGTAACAAGAAAGATAGATGAGACCTGAGTAATTCTAGAAAGAAATCTAATACTATGAGATGTCATAAATGTAAAGGATATGGTCATTTTAGGAGTGGGTACCCTAACACTAAAAGTAATAAGGATAAAGTTTATAATGCTACTCTTTGATGATGAGTCTCAAGGTGATAATAAAAGTGAGAAATCTAAATCTAAGGGAAATAAGGTTGTGGCCTTTGCTTCTAGATTAGGAGTGAATCTGACAAAGATAGTGATGAGATTGAGAAAGTAGATCATAGTAAACACTCTGAGAAAGAGTCTGAATGTGAAAAAGAGATTAGAGCGACTTATATTAAGTTATTTGATGAGAGGCTTAAGAAAAAGAAGATAAACAAAGTTGTGATTAATAAGGTCAATGAACTTGAGCTAGTGAGAGAGAAACTTACAATTGACTTTTAGGAGTCTACCTTTTGCCTCAATAAATTAGATACTGTGAATCAATCCCTAGAGTCTAAAATTAATATTCTTACAGGTGATCTTGAGATGTTCATTAGGAGATTTAGTAAACTGACCATTGAGAATGATAAATTAGAAATCCAGGTTAAGAACCTTCTAAGGGAACTTGAATATTTCGAGTCTCAACTTCTTGCATTCTTTAGTGATTTTCAAAAGCTTGATAATCCTTTAGATATGAACAAGCCTTCTGGAAACATGAGTGGTCTAGTTTATGATAGTTCTAATCCTCATGATGCTAACACTTCCAAAACTACATTTGTCCCTGCTATTAATAAGACTCGAAGAATAGGTAATCTCATTGGTTAGCGGTCATAGATTTATTCCTACATGCTTTAATTCTGGTTAGTTGGGATACACAAGGCCTATGTGCAATAGATTTGTGGAAAGAAGTAGAAATCAAGATATATCTAGTAGAATTAACTTTCTTACTGATCAAGTTAGTCAACTAATTGAGGTATTGAATTGATTATGATTAATTCTGATTCTAGTAAGGTTTGGGTGAAAACGAGTAATTTGAAAAATTTTGAAATTGATTACAATGTTCTTAAAGGTAAAAGTGTTTGTATACATATTTGATTATGTATTTAATTCATGATTATGCTTATTAATTGTTATTCATTCATTATTGCATGTATCTTATTTTTGTTTTGCTTTTTAGATAGTTTAATTTTTTTTTATACAAAAAAAAAAATGAAAAAAAAAAGGGAAATAGAATTTTTGACACTACAACATGATATATGATTTACTTGAATGTGTGTTGTGACCAAGTATGAGTTTAATTGATGTGCTATAGCATACATTCCATTACTTCTTTAGGTTTTTATAGAGTACTTAGTACATATTTCTTCATGTATCATTTGTAATGCACACAATATGATATTGTGAGTAGAACTTAACCGCGTGTGTGAGATTTATGATGACAGCCATATGTTGGTAATGTGATTTTGAACATAAATTAACATTATTTTAGTAGACCTAAACTCAAGTATATTCCCTTAAAAGAAAAAGTTCATTATCTTACACTCTTCTTCGTAGCCTATGACTCGAGTAATTAAGCTTGATGAGTTTCTCATAACCTGGTACCTATGGTCTTCTAGCTTAGGTTAATCGGTCTAAGACTCGTTACAGGATTCATTTTAGTCGCTTAATGGAAAATAGATTGCTCATTAAAAAAAGGAAGAAAAATATTTACATGCTCAAATTCAGTGGGAGAAATGATTAATATACATAAAAATGAGCTTCTTTTATAGGCTCTAGCATGCTATTATTGATTTGACTTTTATAAGTAGAGAAATGAACATATAGATAGTGATGTTTAGCATGTTTTTTCTCACAAAATTAAGATTTGAAGATTTGCTTACAAATGATTAGTTGTACTTTACACGCATGAGTCAATTATATAATTTACTCTATTTAGATTTGAACTGAGTATGTGGAAAAGTTTATTGTTCGTTGATTATACTTGTACATATTATCAATTGCACTTTTAAGTTAAGACGTATATTGTTATTGGTATTTCAAGAAGATATTTAAACAAAAAAGGGGGGGGAGGGAAGAAAATAGAATTCTTATTGTTTATCTCTTAGTCATTTGTGACAAAAATGGGGAGAAGATGATATGACATTAAGGAAAGAGTATGTAGTAAGGGATAGATGATATGTATTTGACATTCAAGTTGGTTTTTTCAAATCACTCCATATCATTCCATAATTGCTTGATTTGATTAGCTTGCTTGAGTTTTGATGTTATGTAATATTAATGTTTCAATTGGTGTTTTGATTAAGATTGATATTACTTCTCAATCTAGATAGCATGTTTTACTGTTATATTTTCTGTTCCACGTGTTTTTACACTTAGTATTTGAATTGTTGCTTTCACGAGCTAGGTTTAATAAAGAAAGCAAGTTCTGATATTCAGTTTGGGTTTGGGTAGATTAGTTGTGTTTTTAGTTCCTTGACTAACTAATGGGGAGTTTGTTGGTTTTTTAAATTGTATTGGTAATTCTATAGACAAACTAATTGATTAAAAGAGTTGTAAAAGTCAAGAAAATTGATTGGTAGTTGTTTAATTGGATAGAGAGTCTTGGGTTTGAGTATAGAACAAGGAAAAAAAAGTTGTCGAAATTATGCTAGCTCGTCGCCAAGCTGATGCTCGAGCGTCCAAAACAAAATCGTTATCGCCCCACCTGTCGTTTAAGTGACCATCGTCGCTCGCCTGGCTTTCGAGCAACGGTGTTTTCTATGAAACCCTAGTTCATGATTTTCAAGAATTTTATGTAACCTATACTACCTAAATACCTCATATTATAAATACACATGTTAGTCTGTATTGTTGGTCATTATAATAAACCATCATAACATCATTCCATTATCTAAGAATGCATCCAAGCATTGAGATTAGTCTTTCGATTCTTGAGATCAATCAACTACAGGTTTTGGAGAAAACATTGTAACTTCATATTGAAACACCTACTTCGTAAATAGTTTCCAGAGATTCTAGAAATTCAGGAAGGTGGACTAGGAACCTAGGAATATTACAAGAACGAAGAGCGGTTGATCCTTAGAAAGATAGTCAATTCCAAAATATTGGGATTTCGTGCAAGGAAACACTGTCCAGCGGTTCTTGGAGATTGCAAAAATAAAGTCAGCGAGTCTAATGTGAATTTTGGACTAGATCTTACTGTAAGTTCATATTATCTGTAGTAGATAGTACTGGCTTGGTCTCGGAGTTTTTACTCGATTAAGAGTTTCTCCGTCATCAATTCTTATGTTGTTATATTATTGATTTCATACAAACTGACAATTCAACATAGAGTAGTTAATTCATGTGAACTAGATATGGTTTAATTAATTATTGTAAATTGTTGCAATATTAATTGATAATATTTTTGATTCCGCATTTACACCTATTCACCACACTCTAGGTGTTATTAGGGTCGAAACTGTGTGACTTTCAAGTGGTATCAGAGCACAAATTTGATTCCTGGCCCTAGTTTTTTAGATGAGTAGTTCATTGTCTATCTCGCCATATTTTGATGCCTATTGGAAGGTTAGAATGAGAGCCTTTCTCAACTTGATAGATGAGCGTAGTGAATGGTTGGACTATCCCTTCTAGCATCGTTAATATCCATCCCACTCATATAGCTACTTGGTCAAAAACTAGTTTAGATGAATGTAATTAGAATAATAAGGCTTTACATGCTTTATTTATGACTGTGTCACTAGAAGAATTTAGGCGTGTGTCTGTCTATGTGTGAATTTGCTAAAGAGGTTTAGGATATTTACAGACCACACATGAGGAAACTCAAGATGTTAAAAAATCTAAGTTACAGATGTTAACCACTAGGTTTGAAGAGATTAGGATGAAGGACAATGACACCTTCAATGAGTTCTATGTGGACTTAAATGACATAGTTGATTCTAATTTCAACCTAGGTGGGAGAATTCCTAAGCCTAAAATTGTTAGAAAAATCTTTAGATCCTTATCTGAGAGATTTACACCTAAAATCAAGGCTATAGAAGAGAGTAAGGATATAGATACTATTAAAGTTGAAGAATATGTAAAGTCTAATTTATAATAGAAAATTTCCTTAGTCAAAATGATATCCTAGTTGAATTGTATTAAGAGTTTATCGATTTGTAATTAAAGTCAAAATATGAGTTATTGAGTCTCAATTAAAATAAAATAAAAAGTTGGCATTGGTAGTATGGTTCTTAAAGGAGTTCATGTTGTCCAAAAAGATCACATGATCATTGGAATGCAATTAGAAGTTAAAGAAGTGTAAAAGTGTCGCACAAATTTATTCCAGATTCTCACACGTTGCAATGCATTTTTCACATATAAAACATTCAAATTTGGAAAAGGCTAATATAGAAGAATTGTAGCCATTTGCATTAACTTTTCAACGTACTTTGAATCACTTCAATTTGATATCGGGAGAAAAAATTATGATGAAAATACTAACAACCGTTCAATTGTCGCTCGGCTAAAGCTTGAGCGACGTGGTTATCCAAAGAATAGTAAAATTCGATTTTCGGCCTGATTTTGAGTTCCTTTTCATCCCAA
>CAIGRN010124657.1:0-20101 GCA_903798345.1 Fraxinus anomala | reverse complement strand
TTGCACCATTTAAGGATCAATTTGCTAGGCTTCAATTATTTCCAGCTGGGCTCACTCATAAGGCCCAATGGGCATTTCATCATTGTGCCATTCCCTTCGTATGATAACAGATGAGCTGCAGGATTCACTTTACGACCTCTTAGAGACTAAGGTATAGATGACGAGCTTGCTGAATATTTGTATCAATATATGATGAACAAAGATAAAACCCAGTATATCCGCTGGATGGAAACTCTCGTATCTTTTGTTGAGAAGCCTCCCAAAAACTATTTAATTTAATTCTTTGAGACACTGGTTCCCGTTAATGATAGCTTTCACTGCAGATTGCTATGCCTGAAATGTAAGTTCTTTAATCTTCATTTTGTAGCAAAAGAATGAAATATAAACTCCTCACAACTGGAGAATGGAATACCATTTCAACTATTATTGAAATGAGTACGTATAATCTAGGATATTGTTTAGCCTTCTTGTCTTCCTAATCTGGCAAATATTTTGCTGTGTTCTTGTTTTAAACCATCTATGTGGTGTAGTTCGACTGAAACTATATCAATATTCAGAGTTTCAGTACCTATTCCTGGTGGCAGGTTGTATCTTTTTGGTGAAATTAGAACATTTCGCTGTTTTTCTGATGTATTTCTTGTTTCCGTTGGACATTCTATTGAAATTATGCTATACAACATTACTAATAAACTATTATTGTGCATCAAATCAGCTGAGGGTGAGCAGTTGGATACAAAAATTCAATCTTCACATCACCTGATGATCATAATGATCTGATATCTCTAGACCATCCCATCCTAGGATTTCATTCATCTGTATAAAGATAATAATATTTAGTCATAATTACATAGACACACTGCAATTTTATTTCGCACAAAAGAATTTCTTGGTACTCTTTTAAAATAAAATAAAAACAATTTTTTAATTCCTAAACTACCCTCTTAAACTAAACAGGAAAGAAATTAAAAATTCATCTTTCCCCAGCAACCCAACATCTTTTTTTATTAATAAAGGTAATTTAGATATCAATTCATTTTTTTTCCTTGAAGAAGCATCAAAATGATAAAAAGGTGTAATGCACGTTTCATGCCAAACAAACTTAAAAAGTGTTTACCATAGTAGCTTAACTATTAGAGTCACGAGACTTGGACACAAGCTAAGTACACGTGGTCAGATAAATGACCTCTTTGAATCGGACAATTACTTAAGTCCAACGAATGATTTGAAAACAATCGACAGTATCACACGGGATGTCTCTATAATTATGACTAAGTGATGATGGTTGTGATGCACCTTTCCATGACTAGGAATCAAGTGATATATGTAATGACGTGTCCCACGTTTCTTTATAAATTTTTGGACCCATCTATGTATGTCTCATAAAAACAGTTGAGTGTGAATGGTGCCAAGGCACCAACCTGCACTATCAAATCAATTAACACGAAGACAGACGTGAATGTTTAATTAGCAACTCTTTATTGCGCATCCCATGATGAAAATATCAATAATGAGTTTGATTCTCAGTCTAACTATTCAAGATCATGTAATTATAATGCTTATCCCAAGTTATATGCAATAAATTGAACTTTATTTTTAATAAATTTTGATCGAAGCTAAAATTTAGAGTAAAGTTAAAGATAGATTTTTGGGATAGGCTAAATATAGCCCAATTTTGCCTCAAAAGGGTCCGTCCCCAGTCAACTGCAAATTTTGTTTCTTGCAATTCCGTTTGGTGATAATTGTTATATCCATTGAAAGATTTAAAGATCGCTGTTGATCTCAAAATCCGTCAAGATATGTGTTCAATGGATCCCGACTCCACTCTCGGTCACGCGTAAGAATATATTTTTGGATGTCAAAGATGCACAATGGATGAAACTAACGGGCTTCTAGTTGAAGAGAAAATACCAAGCTAGCTATCACAACAACAGTGCTCAAGAATTGTGCTACTACGAAGAAGATGGTATAGGCTGTTTCATTGCTAGAATAATAGTACCTTTGGGGGGGCAAAAAACTGTGAGCTTTTATATGAAGAGAGGAGTGGTGGACATTGAATTTTGACAAGTAATCTCATCTTGAGTGCTCACTAGTCAAAAGGTGTCAATCCTAATTGTCATGTGCATGTGGTTGCTTGCTATAAGCTAAAAAGTAGCTATCCTATGTCATAAAAGCAATCTGAGAAATTGACTAAACTTATCTGTTGTAGGCTGTCAAATTTGTCAAATATACAAGTATCTCTATATGGAGTATCTTTCGATCGATGTTGTATTGGTAAAAGATGTAATTGATGGTAGAAGCCCACCACATTGAAAATAAATTGAAGCAAGAGGTCACGCACTCACCTCGAAAGAACCACTTCGAAAGTAAGTGACATCACCTCGAAAGCACGGCTTAGGAGGAAGAGATATTACATCAGAAGAGGTGGCCAACCACTTCGAAGAAGGTGCCAAACCACCTCGTCCAATTTTCCAACAACTCTTGGAGTGACTTGGAGGACGAGGTGTAGCAGAGTGTGGACCTTGCGTGGCTTTTTTACTTCATCTTTACTTAGTTGGCCGCCACTTGACCTGTCTCGTAAGATGAGACACAATAATAATCTCTCAAGTATATGCGTGAATATTTATACAAGGCATGTACTTTGACAATTAAGGTCATCTCGTAGGCTATGAGCTACCTAAGTATGGAATAAGAATGCAAAGGGTTTTGAACTATCTAAGAAATACGAGTTGCTTGTAGAAAATTGCAATTAAAACTTTTTTTAATATGCATGTTTAAAACCACCGTTCTTAAATTTATTGACAATACAATTTACTCCTTGTTTGTCTACTATTATTTCAATTTTTTTTCTCAAACTCATTTTTTACAACACATTCTTACAATAAAATAGTTTGCACGTAAAATTCAAAATATTTTTTTTCCTATTTTTTAACTACACCTTCACCAAAATTCACTATTTCAAAACTTATTTTCCTACTTTAATGATAGACAGACAAAGACTTAGTTTGTTTCGTTCGAAAAATGTTTTCTATTGAAGAGTATTGTAATAAGACAATCAAGAGTAAAAGTACAATATCAACAAATAACAAAAAAAACAAAACTTTATTGTCAATAAATAAGTTCTAATTAAAAATAAAATTATTTAAAATTGAAATAGCTCCATTTCCAATAACTTTAGAGCAAGATATATCTTTCATTCCTTTCTTTAAAATTTTCAACTTAGTACTCAATTAATGAGGGGCAAAATCAAAGGTATGTAATGATACATAATCCATGATTAGTGACTAAGATATAGTTAAGTTACATAGAACTTAGAAAATAACATAATATTAATAAAGTTTTAATAATGCATCCATTTTTGGACCCACCATTAAAGAGGGGGTACAGTGTTCAAAGATTTCTTAGGTAAAATATTGAGGTTTGCAACATTTTAATGTGGGGATTAAGATGTGATGCATAGCTTAAAGGGTCACTAAGTAACTCAAATTTGCACATGACTCCACCAAGCTATTGATCAAGACTGCTCAACTAATTACAAGGTTGGTTTGTTTAACTGCAGAACTCTAGTCATTAGGGCAAATCTTAACCATACAAGTTGTATATCGATGTCAAGACAAAGTAACACAATGTTTGTGATAGCTACGAAAGAGGAAAAAAAAGCTGAAAACAGGCATTTGTTTGATGTGGAAAATAAGACAATCTCGACTCTAATAGTCGTGTATCTATGTCAACACAAATGAAAGAAGCACAATGTTGGTGATTGTTACACGAGAGAAAAAAAAGTTGAAAAACTCCATTTTCTCGACATGGAAAAAAAAGACAAAGTAGTGAGTAGATATTGTTAAGAGAAATTGAAGAAATTTGATATGTACTCGATTGGCTTGATTGTAATGGTTGAACTACACGAGTATATGTTGATTTATTCAACCTTAAGGTTTAGTAGTCTGAGTACAATCCAATAGATGTATTTGACAGAATTTAATTGAGAGCGTCTTTGCATAAAAAATAGTTCTATATTGAAAGACTTTATAGGAATATACGTCTTCCAAATACAGATCAAAATTGTGAACATGGTACTTATTGATTAAAGGCTAATATAATCAAAGGTTGCAGCTGTATATATTGTGGTCTCTAATTGTCGAGCTAGTTGAGTACTGAACTTTAGGGTTGAGCAGTCGAGTACGGCTGCGATATGGTATTCAACTAATTGGATCCAATGGTCGGCTTGGTCTAGTTGAACCATCTTTACAAAAAAAGAAAAAAATGAAATATAGAATTTATATGAGTTGGTTCATGAGAAAGTGTGTATATTTCTTTGCCCAGATTTATCATCTAGCATGAAACATTCCTATCATATTTTGCATTATTGTTTCATATCATATTTTGCATTATTGTGGATTAAACATATGCATATATTCACTTGAAGTATTCAATATTTCATAACAAATTCATCAACAAAACGTTTAGCCTTAAAATTTTTACATGATAAAAAAATTAAGGAAAAATCTTGAATCTGACCAAGATACAGGATTTAATAGTCCCAAAATGCTGAATCTCGATACAAGTTCAAGAAAATTCTCTACGGCCAAAACAGTCTCTAATCCGTCCCTTGTTAACTATTTCCAGGGTGGAGGTGAGGGTAGGGGTGGGGGAGTTGCAAGAATATGAACATAACTAAGAATACGTTTGGTAGGGAACGCTGTTCAAGAAGATGCAGTTAGAGTTTAAGGGATAAATCTAACTTTTTCTGCTCTTCTTGATTAGTCTTCATAGGAGGACCAGTACTGTCCCATCTGTGTCCTCCGATACCGTTGACCACTGAAGAAAACTTCTGAACAGTGTCAAATCGAGCTGCTCCGCCATTCGATGGACTGCCAACGTGATGATTCTCAGTTGCCAGTCTCCCGATTCTTGGTTGCTGATCAAGAGGTTTTCTAGACCAGCCATATTGTCCATATATGGTGGATGATGCTAAAAAAGTTGGCTTATGAATTGTAGAGTGCACATGAATCCCAAGAGACCTATTCAATGATCCATGCAGTGGCGGAAATCCCATGCTCGAAGACCGGTCGAGGCTGAGAGAGGCGGCGCCACCAAAGCGGGGCCCGCGTTTCACGATGGTCCGCTCGCGCTTATGAGCATTTTGATGGCCTCCTAGAGCCTGGGAACTATAGAATTTCCTTTGACAATAGTTGCACGAAAAAACACGTGGTTCGGATTCATTACCTCGAGGACTTGGATCATTATTCCATGGATTTTCAGAAGGATTTTTGTCCAAAAGATTGAGTTCTGGCCTGGAATTTCGATCAATATCCTTGCTTGAGAGGCTTAGATCCAGCACAAGATTGGTATTTCTGCTGTTTTCTTGATTCTGATCTTGTTCTTCCATTTGCTTGGTTCTTTGTTGGGCTGTTTAGACATTATGGTACTGAAGTGATGCCTCCATACGATGATTAATCTGTGAAAAAAACTTTTTCAACTTTGTGTATGTGTGTGATCAATAATATTGGATTTAATACTAAGAAAGTTGTAAATTTTATTTATTAGAAAATAAATACTATGGTATATGTATGGAAGGAGAATTCACCGTTACAAGAACTTATTATAGAAAGGATGAGGAGAGAGGAAGAAAGAGAAATAAATGTATTGTACTATCAAGATTTTGATTGAAACTCTATATATTATGATGGCATGTATACCTAATTTGAATGTTTTGTTATACTTTAATTTTTTGTCACTTTGTTAGTAAGTTTTTATCACAATTTTTTAATTTTTTTTTTCACTTGGGGCCTTGGGTTTTGTCCATTTTGGGCGTGCTTGTGTTGATAAACCTAAGATGTCACAATCTTTTTAAGAAGGATTTTAAATGTTGATTAGATGGATATGTTAATTAAACCAATGAAATTTTATTGTTGTTCAACATCATTATACTTTCTGTGTTGTGGGAGATTGTATTAAATATCATGCAATCTCAAAGAGCACTATGCGAATGACACAAAATGACCTACGGCGATAGTGGATCGTCATGTATACATGTAATCTAAACAGTTACAACGATTACTATTTGGTAGATGTTGTGTTATTGGTGTTATCACAATTCGTACATATTTTTCATTATAGGGAAAAACAAAAGTGATGTCATTATTTGATGAAAAGCAAATTTTGTACTACACAACATGTTTAAATATATTAATTTAAATAAAAGATTTCTAATCATTTCAATTTTAAAATGAAGATGTGATTTGTTATATTAGGTAAAGAAAAGTTTTAAAAATCTTTGTAAAAGAACATGAAATATTTTGAGGTCCATATTTTTGGCAAATTAGCCCATATTAAGCCTATTTTCAAATATCATTTTTTTTCTCAAACTCATTTTCAATCACATACTATCTCAATAAAAAAATAAAAATAATAAAAAATTTACTCATAAATTCAAATTTTTATTTTAACAACACATTTGAACAAATCACTTTTTACAAAATCTATTCCCAAAATTGGGGCTCAAATGATGTTTAATAATGATTAAATAATGACAACCATGTGATTCACATAGTTTTTCTTTAATTATTTCAGATTTTTTTTTTTGTAGAATCAGACATTAATTTTCTTTTTCACATATTTTAACAAAACATTTTTTTTTTAAAAAAAATCACTTTTTAATAAATCTATTCCCATAATTAGGGCGCAAATGATGCTTAATAATGATTAAATAATCACAGCCACGTGATTCATATAGTTTTTCTTTAATTATTTCAGAATTTTTTTTTTTTTAGAATGAGACATTAATTTTCTTTTACACACATATTAATTAAACATAGAATAATAATAATAAAAAAAATTAATGCAGCTAAGAATCCTCCTCTATTTGAATTTGATTTTGAAAGAATAATTTTTGGCTCTTGATTTTAGTATTAATGAAATTTAATGATGTCGAGTATTGTATGGTCTATACGAAAATTTATGATGGAAGAACACCTTGAGATATAAAATTTAGCATGAGATTTTAGTGAGAAGCAATATGGAGTAGTGCATTTGAGTTGGATTCAATATACCTATGTAATAATTTTAACAAATAATTGCATATTAGTGTACACGATAATTGACTATGATAGCTAATTTTATGTTGAACACAAATACTTAAATGACCGTGTAACTTTTTTTTTAACAGTTGAAACATTTAGATAAGCGATTTTGAACATTAATGAAGCCAATAATTCAGTTAACTATTGCGGCAACCCAATTTTCTACGCACCATTCAAATAGTGAAACTCTAAAAGTTTCTACACCTAATCGACTTGAAACTAATCGATAGTAAAAACTTTGCTAATAAAACACAATATACAAATTGATTTGATTTTCTTTACCGCTAATAAACTTATATATTGATAATCACCCTAGGGTATTTTCTTATGCTCAATACCCAATAAATTTTATTTAAATCATTTTAATGTTTAATAAATATATTTACACGGTTATTTTCTGCTAATTATTAACATGGCCACCTTAAGTTACAATGCAATTATTACACCTTTTGATTTGAGACATACACTTGGAATTTGTTTGAAATTGTTAGGCAATACTCCACTCTCAAATTAAGGATAGGACAATGAAGTTTCCCTTTCGTGTAACCTAGGAATTTGTTAAATTATAACTTGTTAAGAAGTGCAGATCGAAAATCAATAACAGGAAGATAGACCAATAATGTTATGTGAATATTTTTATTCTTAATCTTATTAAATATATTAATATAATATACTAATATACTTTTCCACTTGGACCGACGCGGAATTAGCTGGTAATAAAGGCGCCTAACATGCTACCTTAGTGCTGTCTAATGCACAAAATTGTTATCCACATAACATGATTAATGTTATCAAAGCTTTTGTAAAGTATAAATAGTTGTGAAAACGAGATCTCCAGATAATGAACTTCTACTAAAAGATAAGTATTATCTCGAAAACAAACTACATAAAGTATAAATAGTAGGGAAAACGAGATGTCCACTTAATGAACTCGCACAAAAAGATAATCACTCTCCTGAACATAAACGGCACAAAATAAAGAGAAAATTGCAGCAGCGATTCTTAACCTTTTCAATTTTGCAAACTTTACTTTAACTTTCATTTTGTACCAGTGAATACTCATAACCTTTCATAAATATGTAGCTTGGGTTCATCTTGATGGAAAAAGTCTAAAACACCACTAGTTGACCTGAAAATTAAAAAATGAGGTATTTTAACAATTTTAAAAAGGGTAATTTCATCCAGACGGTATTTTTCCTCATTCACCGTTCAAAGTAATATACATTTCCCTCAAGATAATTAAAACAAAAAAAAATTAAAAATAAAGGAATGTGAACTATTCATTTTCTCCACTCCACTCCACCCTACCCCAACCCACGATACCAAAACCAAACCAAATCTAACCCAACCCCTGCCTCCTCCTCCTACCATAGTGACCAACCGCCACTGCCAAAACCAAAACAAATTCCAACTCAACTCACATATATTATAGTTAAATCTATGTTGAAGAAATCCGCTACTCTAGTGTCAATCAATTTGGCCTTTTGGGTTATTTTTCTTGAAAATTTTTTGGTATGTTCTTATTTTTTGTTGAGATTTGTCTGAGAAAATTGGGGTCATAAAGGTCATCTTTCATATGTACTGTGGCTGATGAAATGAGAGATAAATGAAGAGGGAAAATGAGTAATATTGGGGTTTGAGGGCAGAGGTTGAATGATTGAGTGATGCCATGGAAGTAGCTTCAACAATGCAAAGTGTGGAGACAGGGCAGGGCGGTGCGGGTGAAGTATTTGGTGGGTGGTTTGGGGTGAGGTGATATGTTAGTTTTTTTTTTCTCTCGCTCTCTCTTTCTATCTCTCTCTTTTTTGAGTTTTAATTATTTTAATGATTAATATATGATTGATGAAATTGCTCTCATTAAAAAGGTAAAAATATCTCATTTTTTAATTTTTCAAATCAATAGACTGTGTCATGGACAATTTTGTCCAGATGAACTTCAACTGTATATTTATAAAAGGCTATAAACCTTCGCTGACACAAAATAAAGTTTGGGATAAAGTCTGTAAAAATTGGAAAGATTAAAAATCGAAATTGCAACTTTCCCCAAAATAAAATATAAAGTAGTGAACACATTATAAATTTTTTACAATCAATATTCATGATCTAGAAAGGAATGATTTTACTCATAAAATAGTTGTCCAAATATCTAAACATGAGAGATTGAATAACATTTACTCAGAACTAATGAAATTAATATTTAATTTATTATCGTTTTTTATATTTAAATATTTAGAAGTATTTTTATTCGTATAGAAGATAAAAGATTGTAAAGTTTACACTTATCAATTGAAATTGAATATCATTGAGTGCAAGAGTTACATCAAATTCAACGTAAGAGATCATTGAAGATCACTAGATATGCGGTGCATTATTTGTGAATGTTAGTAGAAATATCATAACATTATTGAGAACATCGTAATCAAGGGAGATTTTTCTGGAGATCACATAATATAAAATTTTCATAAATAGTAAGGAGTCTAGACTAGCTATGAATAATGGACACTCCAATTATTTCTTCATGGTACATTTCTATACGCGTGAATATATTTTGATGTTTTTTTTAATTAAAATAGGTGGTTTTAATATTCAAGCTTCGCACTTAACACAGTGGCCTTATCTTTTCAGTCCGTTTTAGTTTATTTTTTACATCTTAAAAGGAACAAATTTTATACTCAAGCTTCGAACTTAACACATTTTTATTGCATCAGTTTTTTGAATCATCTCTCTCACAATTTATGAGTTTTCTTTACGACTTATTATTATTATTATTATTATTATTATTATTATTATTATTATTATTATTATTATTATTATTATTATGCCTAGTCACTATCTTTATCAGTTTTTTGAATCATCTCTCTCACAATTTATGAGTTTTCTTTACGACTTATTATTATTATTATTATTATTATTATTATTATTATTATTATTATTATTATTATTATTATTATTATTATTATGCCTAGTCACTATCTTAAATTCAAATCGAGCCATGCTTTAAAAACATTGGACGCATGCCTTTGTTGGACGTAGCTTTGCTTTGTCTAATGAAGTTGGACCTAATTATATATTTTTTAGATTTCTTTGTCTGTATATCTTTGTGCAATCAATGGTTCTATCACTATGTTTCAACAAAAAAATGAATGTACAATTAAAACTCAAATATTGTCTCTTTTCTTCAATGAAACTCATTATTTCTTTATATTTTTAGTTTTTTTTTTTTGGATTAATCATACTAGCAAAAGATCACGATTCCTTGGAAGTGAAGTGAAGTATGAATAGCTCCAAAAGCCAGCCCAACTTTTATAGGTTTCACACTTGAATATAAGTTTTAAGGTAATATTTTTTTTTTTTTTTTTTAAATTTCACTAGGTACAACTAAATCATAGAAAAAAAATACGAAAAAAATTGCGTAATTCTATGCCACATCACCATTTCGTTATTGGTCTAACTTAAGCACTACAGCTAATAAATTCATATTGTAGATAACTTTTAAATTTTCAATAATTTATTAGGTTATGAATTCAATTGAACTGAATGAAGAGTTTACAATTAGGAACCTAGATGGTAAGAACATTATCATAAATTTCGAAAAAGAAGAGGAATATTGCAGAATGTTGCTGAAGAATATTTGCTATAATTGTTATTCGATGCGCACTTTGAAGTTTACATATAATTTTGTGTTGGATAAATATTGATATGATCATGCAATAATTTATATTCAAAATAATTTTTTTCAGTGAATAAACAATTGTGCAGAATTCCGATTTACAGAATGAACGGAATAAAAAAAAATGATAATGGCTTAAGAAGATAATGTCCCGCACTAGTGCTGACAGTTTTTCGACACTTATCTCCTAAGATACAACGACCTCGATTTGTAATAGTAGCACTCCAAATAATAGGATCTGGTGAACTTACTAATGTTTTGATCTCTTTAAAATGGGAGCACTTAAAATGCACGAAAATAATATTCAGGACTAAATGCACTATATGGAATAATACAGGACAAAATAATTATATTTTGCAAGAGAGAAAATCAGTAATGATTTTGGAATGAATAAAATCCAGCATATGGGGATCTATTTATAGAATTTGAAAATTTGTATCTAAAAGACACAATAGCCAAAAAATTGTGTCTTGAACATACACAATCCATTTGGACAGACAGTTTAACAGTCAACCATCAGATTCTAGAAGATGCCACATATCGCGCACATAAAATTGGCATTTTTAAATTTCCCACTAATTTTTATTCTCAATTTATTTCAACTTCAAGTGGTCAATTTTTTGCCTTAATTTCTTATTCGCCTTAAATTGGTCTCGAAAAAATAAATACATTATATTAATCTACTTGTGGAGTAGAATACACCCCGCCAAAGAAATCATTGTCCAATTGACGGGACTCACATAAATAATTGGTCAAAAGTTGCTCAAACCAACTAATTAAACCAATTTTTCATTAATCCCTTACATGAATGGAAAGTAATGCAATAGATTATGCAAACCCTATGGAGAGATCAGGCGAAAAGTTATTGCATTGGGCTATGTACAATATAGGTTTGAACATTTCATAGTAAAATGCTATCGAATTTACTTGACTAATCATTGAACACATATATTGAAATGTCAGTTGTTGGTGTAAACTAAGACAATAGTATTAACACAATAACTCCCCTAACATTTTCGAGTTTTCACTATTATGTTCATTTTGACCCTGAATAACTTTTGAATTTCATAAGTGCTTTAGATAATTCAAACCTTTGAAACATTCTCAGAGAAGCTGCCCAATTTCACACTTGTATAGGTGATCTCATATTAAGAGTGCATGTCATACTTCACTTGGATAGTCCAAGATATATGAATCATTAAAAGTATAAAGTAACCTAAAACTTTCTGCAAATAGCACTTTTCCTATGATAGGAATGGATATGAGTGAACTCCCAGTGTTATTTGAATTTTCATTTCCAAGATATATGAATCATTAAAAGTATAAATTAACCTAAAACTTTCTGCAAATAGCACTTTTCTTATGATAGGAATGGATATGAGTTAACTCCCAGTATTATTTGAATTTTCATAACTTAGTTATTCCATTATATCGAGATATTGAGATCTCCAGACAGCAATGTTGGGTTACCATTACAAAGATCCTTACGTAATATGTTTTATACCCATTCCTCTTGATAGACAGTTTACTTGATCTCTTGGTAAGCNTACGTAATATGTTTTATACCCATTCCTCTTGATAGGCAGTTTACTTGATCTCTTGGTAAGCGAGTCCGCGAGATTTTCTCTAGATTTTACATAATCTATGGAAATAACATCATTTAAGATCAACTGCTTAATTGTATTATATTCTCAACGAATATGTCTAGACTTACCATTATACATGTTACTTTGTGCTCTACCAATAACTGTCTGACTATCACAATGTATACTAATTGTATGAATAGGTTTAGGTCAACATGGAATATCATATAAAAAATTACGAAGCCACCCTCTTCCTCTCGAGCTTTATCTAAAGCTATAAACTCAGATTCCATTGTAGATCGAGCATACACGTTTGTTTAGAAGATTTTCAAGATACGGCCACACCACCAATTGTAAAAATATAACCACTAGTGGATTTTAAATCTTTTGTATGTGATATCCAATTAGCATCAATTTATCATTCTAATATAGTTGGATATAATATAATCCAATATTTGAGGTGTATCGTAGATATCTAAGAACCCTTATCAATGTCATCCAATTGTCATTATTTTGATTACTTGTAAATCTACTAAACTTGTTCACTGCATACACAATATCCGGACGAGTGCAGTTTGTAATATACATTAAATTACCTATTATCCGAGAGTACTCCATTGAGATACAAGTTCGTCTACCTCTATTGGTTTTTCTTCTTCTTTTTCTTCTTCTTCTTCAATAGGCTCTTGAAAAAGATAACCACCATTTTTATCATGTAATTTACTAAGAGGAAAAAAGTGGTTGAAGCCCCCAATCACTTCCGGTTTTTGCATTGAATCGAATTTGCTTCATAATATGCCACTGAATTACTTCCAGTATATATGCCACTGAATTTGCTTCATAATGGCGGGTAGTTGAACCACGAATCATTTGCTTGGAATCATGGCCAACTTACAAAAATTAAGAGGGAGATGTCTAAAGAAAAGAAAAACATGAAGTTTAGTTGTGGTGTATTTATTAAAAAGATGTTTTCTCCTTTTTTTATTACTTTTTATTAGATTAGGTATATAATTGTAAATTTATTGTGGTGCACTTATTGAAACTATGTTTTAATTAATTGTGGTGTGGATATAACATTTTGTGGTGGTAATATAATTACCAAAAAATCTTTTTGGCTCCTTATTTTAACTCCGTCTTTCTCAATTTTACGCCTTGGAGAATGTAAACCTACATATGAGCATTAGGCAAAAAAATAAAATTGTCTCCTTATTTTTAACTCCCTCTTTCACAGTTTTACCCCTTGGGCGAATGGTAAACCTATGTGTGAGCATTAGGCCTATATCGCTACTAGCTTAAAATAAATTTTGCATAATTTAACTTTGGAATTTTGTTATTGTTCATCATTTGTAACAAACGGTGTGCAACTTCTTTATAAGTTATGACTCGAAGCAAAGGCAGGCATATGATCATTTGAAAGTTTGATTTACACAGAGTGAAATGGGAAGATTTCTAGGGCAAATTCGCCAACAAATTGAGGGATTTTGAGTGTAATTACTATAGTGATGCTATTTAGCCTCACTAATCCCAGTATATGTGGTGCTAATGTGGTCAATTCTACCTCCAAATGGTCGGAAAATATACACGGAGGCAGTTAGTGGTGAAAATTACCAATGCTGTCATTTGAAGATGTGGTGAGTATGGATTGCCTCACCTAACTTTAGGGACATTTTAGGCAGTTTTTGGTCTATTTTGAAACCAAGTCATTTATAATGGTTCGGAAAAATTCCAAAGTGAACCAAAACATTTCAACTTTCAAACCAAACAAAACCTTTTTTTTACAGGTGGGTTCCATTTTAAACCATGGTTTACCTATTGACATAATAATAACAAGTTTATAAAATTTAAACTATAAGTAAACTGATATACAAATCTCAATACAAGTTCATACGAGAATTCCCTAAACATAACTATTGTATTTGTCTCAAATTCTTCATACAAACTTAAAGCAAAAAAACATAATACGAAGTTTGACTACCAAAACAGCAAAAGGAAATTAGAAAGAGTAGCTCATATATTACCAATCCATAGCTCTAGTTCATCAGCAAATGCAACAACACAAATTCTCTATTTTCCCATAAAACAAACAAGATTCGGCCAAGGTTTTTCTAGTATGAGATAAAAAGGAAAAAAAAAAAAAAAACAAACAAATAGTCAATGGGAGTAGGAATGTAAGTCAATTAGCTAAAAACTCTGCTCATAATGCACCATAAATTCTTAGTCTAAGGGTGCAAAATTCTGATCATAAATGTGCTCCATCCATTCAACTTGCAAAAATCAGCTCATACATTTTAAGTCCAAAGAGTGCGAAAAATCTGCTCACAAATCTGCACTTGATGCAACAATTATTAGAGTGCAAAAGAAGTTTGAAAATGAAAAAGAATTTTGGATTTGAGTTCTAACCTCTCAGTTGATATTAACTGACACAAAATCTTCGGTTGTCACGCATGATTCATCATCTATATCATTCAATTTTCACAAAAGAATATGTCGAAATTGGGATTGGTCAAATCTTCATAACGGTTAGACAAATAATCTATGAAATCATTCTTCTGAATTAAGTTCAAACCTGAATTAATGTTTCAAACTCCCCATGAATTTTACATATTTCTTGAAAAATAATTGTTGGCTGTTACATAATTTGAAACATTAATTTTCAAAGTCAAATCATAGAAAGTCCTCAAAAAACAAAAAGCAAAAATACTTCTACTTGGTCTCAAAAGACATGTTTTGGTGGTCCATTTATATTTCTTTCTTCATCGACGTATATTCTAATATTTGTATCCCTTTCTAAAATATCATATGCCTTTATAAACTCCATGGCAGCTTGTGGAATCAAGTATGTGGAATTCCATCTAGTTTTCATTTCCATATACAACAGACTAAACATTTGCTTGCTTGAAGACTCTCCTTAAACCTTCTTAATCGTATTGGAAAAGATCTTGCAATCCTCACTACGTTATGAATAGCTGAAATAACATGGTCGGTTTCTTTCAAGTCATCACAAGAATAAGATTGAGTATATGTGCACTACACCTCACTACAACAAAAATGTGATTAAAGTTGTTGCAATAAGTTATTCAGCGCGACACATTTTTTAAGTTTGTCGCTAAGATTGATACGAAAAAATAAGTACTAAAAAATATAAGGCCACATAAAAAGTTATCATGAAATGTTAGAAGGCGTGACAAATAATAAAGATTGTCTTAAAAAACATGAGGGAAGTAAGGTACCAAAATATTTTTGATGGGAAGCTTTTGACGATAAACTTTTGTTTCTTCTAACAAAGTATTTGTGTTACAATAGGGTCTACTTTTTGCAACAAGGAATATATGTTGCTAAAAATTCTATAAATGGAGGAAAAAGTAGTTATAAGAAAAACCATTTTTTTTGCAATGTATAAAAAATGTTGCCATGGGTCTTTTACAACGTTCACCCCGTATCTTGCACGTTTTAATGTTGTCAAGTGTAAAGGATACGATAACGTACAATTCAGGTTGCAAAAGGCCTCAAATGCACGTTGTTAAATTTTTGCAACGTTCTTCTTCTGCTGCTTTTATTATATTTTGCAACGTTCTTTACTTATTGTCTTAACTTCTTTTTGCAAAGATCAATGAATATTGTGTTTACCTTTTTTGCAAACTTTGTGGTGAAAAAAGTATGTACCTAAAAAATATAAGGCGACATAAATAATTGATGTAATATTTTAAAATGCATGGCAAATAATCGACATTTATATTTTAATAATTATACATTGAAGGGTTCTTTTTATAAAGTCAATGAGTTATTTTTAATGAAGTAGATTACAATTTCAAATTGATGTGTACGTAGTTACAATACAATTGCAATGCAAGAATTTGAAATTTTTATTTTTAAAATAAAATCCACAGCATACATAAATAAAGTAAGATAAATTAGGTAATAATTGTATATCGTTGAAGCGACAAACTCTTTGTATCACAGAAAAATTTAACTACAAACATAACTTGTCACATTAATAAATATTCATTGTCATAAAATAATTTGCGCAATAATTTTAAATGTTGTAAAATAAAATATGTGACATATATAAATAATCATGAAATAAAGTAGGCAATAACTATAGATCGTTGCACAAATGATGACGTGACAAACTCATTATGTTGCAAAAAGAATTTAATTACAAACATCACTTGCTACATAATATAATGTAATACAAATATTGAATATCTTAAAATATGCTACTCAACATGTCAAACATGATTTGTTATTAAAAATATATCACCACGAGCATGGATTGTTGCAAAATAGAATAGGTAACAAAAGTTATACCTTTAACATAATATTCGTGACAAACATTTTTCTTATCAAAATTTTATTGGAATAATCGTTGCGGAAAACTGACTTGTCGTCCTTATAATTTTTTCCAGCATATATATTTGTGACGACATTATGATGACAAATATCTTGTTATTTCATACTTTCTGTGTCAAACAAATAGTGTTGCGAGTTTGTTAATGCGATGAATGATCGAAAGTTTTCACATAATACATTTCGTAACTTATATAGCGTGACAATCCTGCAAGATATTGTCGTCACAAAATTATTTTTACAGTAAAATCTATATTTATGTGACAATATTTTTTTGTCGCGATTTCAGTAATTTTTTATGGTGTCTTATGAAGCATTTCTCCACCCATAACTAGAGCATTATTCTTCTCCTAAAAATTATTCAATCTCAATATTGTTACATTATTGGAGGAGGCATTATCAACGGCCACTCAAAAAATCTTATTGAATCCCAAATTGTTAAGACAAGAAATTAATCAACTCATTTCCTACCATACATGACAGTATCATGAAGAAATAATACAGTGATAAGTAAAGTATCGTCCAACTGAGGCTATATACTTAATCTACGATTAATTAATCCTAACTCTAATCGAATTGCTATTTTTTTATTATCAAATCTATGCCAATTTATCTAAGTATACTAATTAATCTAATGAGCAAATTATGAAGATTTTTGTAATATTATGTTTAATGATTACTAAGAATTTGAATCCCCCTTATTAATCCAATTTAATGCAATTCGTTATCATGATATGTATGCATTCTTGTCGATGAATGCTCCTAAATTATTTAATAATCTCTCTCGAATTGAATTAAATCTATTATCTCATGTGACTGTCTTATATCTCTATGAAAAATACAAACGTGAAAACAAGCATTAAAATACTAGAACATCTATTAAAATCATGCAAGGCATATATCTCTATCATTTATCGGAGTTTACAACAATTTTTATAACGTGCTATATATCCTATTATCTCTCTCAATAACAATAAAATTTACAAATCAATGAAATTAGTGATCAAGTAATTGAAAAGCATTAAACACGATAATAATCATCTAAGAAATATTACATATTGAGCGTCAAAATATTGAAATCGTATTAAATATTCACATTAAGGGTAAAGTCTTAGTAAATGAAAACTTGCCTAGCACCATAAAATTACAAGAAATCGTGATTGATTTATAGAACATCGCCCTATTTTGGATTAATATAGAAGAAGAGGATAAATCTTGAATATCTTCAATAGTTTCTTAATAATTTTCCAGTTGCACCTTCCATTCTTAGCCCAAAAAGCAAGATTAGATCTTCAATGAATTGAAATCTTGTATTGTGCCTCTTGATTTGTCCAAAAGAGTGATGAATTTCTCTCTTTGCGTGAAAGATTTGGTGTAATTTTATGGTATGAGAGGTGTACTTGAAGTGTTGCCCACATTCTATACTTATAGCCATTGAAATTATGTCAAGAAATCGTCAAAAGTTCCATTCTATATAGTTTCAGCCAAAAAGAAAACTATCCGTCTGAAATGAAATCCTCAAAAAAGAAAACTATCCGTCTGAAATTAAATCCTACCGTGCGTGCATGTGGTAGACATGAAGTTTGGCCTCAGGTTCCACAGGAAAGGACCTTGAGTGCGCAAGGTAGTTCTACCATGCGCATGCATGGTAGAAAGAATTTTGGGACCAGCTGAACTTCTTCCAAGGTGTTTTTGGTCCTTTTTCCTTGCAATTTTCATTATTTGGCTTCAACTTTTGTCCAATTGACTTCATATAATCTTCAATCTTCATTTTGTAGTCTGAATAAACTATTGAATATTTACAATTTGATCACCGAACTTGTTGACCATATAAAGAAAAAAATTAAGCATATTTTGACTATTGAAAAACGTAAGTCGTGAAATGGGGCTAATAAGATTTGTAATATGCAACAGTCATGATATGTTCCTTGGGTTCTCATTATGGCTCTATAAAGAGCTTGATAGATATGTATGTTGCAGCTTTGGAGGTTCTTGAGTATGCTAGTCAACATTCTCCAAAAAGATTATAGGATGAAGCTACTGGTGTTTACGGGAAACTTTACAAGCTTTGAATTTGTGTTCTTCTTGCATTTAATATTTAGAATTTTGGGACGTGTTCTTTGTCAAGTCCTAAGAAAATATTCAAAAGTTTATCTTCTCCTTCAAAAGTCTAGAGAAGGCGTTTGGAAAGAATTTCCTTAAAAAGTGATAACTTTTTGCTAAAAAAAGATAGATGTAGATTCTATTTTAGTTGAATTTTATTACTACGACTGTGTGTATATGTGATAAATTTTTGTTAGAGACGAGTCATATGATGTGCCAAGACTCAGGCACTGGAGAAGACTTTATTCGGGACACAAAGTACTAGAAATGGAAATATACCTAAGAACACCAGAGAGCAAGTACTTGTGCTAGATGGCTTTTCAAAAGTCCCAATCAGATTTTTTTGACTTCTCAATTTCTTCACAACTAAACTTTGCAGCAGATTATCAATATCTTATTTTTTTTCCATATGTACATGCTTCTGTCCACCCCGATCAGACCAATTTTGAGGCATGTCCTAAAGCTTCCAGCACTTGTCCCTTTTATATCCTGACATTTTGCAATAGGGGCACCAGGTTATGTTTTTGTTGGATGATCTCGTCAAATCTCCATGTCTAGTGTTTTCACTAGTGTGCTACTCCATACTAGAAGTCTTCGTGTTTGTATTTCTTGACAACAAAGCCAAACTTTCTAGTGAGGGTGTATCAACTATAACTCTTCTTCCTTCTTGAGCAAGGGCGAATGTAATAGACTCATTTAATGATGGCAGATCTTCCTTTCTGAGTATTTGTACCCTTACTGCATCAAACACTAAAGTTAATCCTACAAGAAAATCATAAATTTGATCTTTCTCAACGAACCTCTTAACAGTTGCATCTTCATTGCACTTCACCAGGATGCACTGATATATACTGATCCATCTCCTGCCACTAGCGGTGGCAACCGAGCCGAGTGGCTCGTCAGCTTGGCCGCTCGGCTCGGCAAAAATGAGCCAGAGCCAGCTTTTGACAAGCCCGAGCCTGAGCAAGCCGGCTCGCTCGCCGAGCTTTTTTTTAACAAGCCACGAGTCGGCTCGACTCGTGGTCACTGATGGACCGAAACGGTCACTGAATTTTCAGTGACCTTTCAGTGACCGTTTCGGTCCTATATTTATTTTTACTTTTTCCATTTCATTTTTCTTCCCTATAAATACTCATTCATTACAACATTTTTTTTCCATCAAACTTACTATCAATCTCTCATTCTACTCTACTCTTTACAATTTATTTACAAATCATTATCATCATTCTATAATCTATAACATTACTCTTCAACATTTTATTTTTACATTGTTGAGTTATAATCTTGATTTTATAATTTATTTTCTACACTACTACATA
>CAIGRN010124638.1:0-18795 GCA_903798345.1 Fraxinus anomala | reverse complement strand
CAATTTCAAAATCCGAATTTTGTTCGAAAATCCTTAGTTAAATCATAATCCATACAATAACATGCTTGATTCTATAAAATAACGGGAAGGAAGATCAAAATAACCTTAACAAATTTAGAATTTTAGAACCTCAATTTCTCAATGATTCAACAATAAAGTGTCTTTGATACCACTTGATAGAATTGTGAAAATGGATTATCAACCCAAATAATATTATATCAAACCCTAATCACATGCATATAATCCCTCCATATTGAAATCAATGAGAACAACAAGATAAAAGCGGAAGCATACATTCATCCATAGATATTTGATCGATTACTTGAATGAGTTGCGATCTTCCAATTGATTCGTGATCTTCTCTTGAATTTTACTCTCTGTTGATGAAGATGCAGAGAATGAAGAATCACATTCAATCTGGAGTCAACGACCCCTTGATAAATAATAATAACTGAATATGCAGTTATTACAGTTGTTTCAAATTGGCCCATCATCAATTTAAAACCACCATTCCGATCTCTACACTATATTTCCATGAAACCTAATACCCATTAGTCAAAATTAACTTTAACAGATAACTTTAATTGACTAATTTTTAAACAACACATTTTAATGTATTACATGTGTGGCCCCATATATGTTGGAATNCCCATATATGTTGGAATTTTCCAACAGATCGATTAATATTCTTAGGCTGCATTGATGGTATACCAAATCTTATCATTGGGTTAGTCAAGTGTATCGAGTCCATCGACTTTATTTCGAGATCATTTTTCTTTTTACAAATCTCAAACAAGTTTCTCTTCTTGATCTTGTTAATCCCATTATATCTTAGTTGTGAAGGCATGGGATAAGACTTGTCGGTTACATTGGAAACTGAAATAGTTACTATGCTAAAGCAGTAAATCTAAAAATAATTCGTAGAATTTCCAATTTGCTTTTAACTTTATATAATAAGTGAGAAAAAAACATTGAAGTCATTATCCGGTTTTTAAACGCCTAATTCCGTTGATAAATGAGCAGAACAAATAAAATCAGTTAATTCGGCAAATGAGGCTTTTGGACATGCAAGAATAAGAAATATTACATAAATTAGTATTAGATGAGCAAATTATAATGTGGTTGTTCATATCACCACGACCGACAAAGGATTAAGAGTATGAAACAAATAAAATAAAAATAAAAATAATGGAAAATACATGTTTATATGAAACACCATTTTGTCCGACTATTTGTAACATCCTGTAACCTATGTCGTGAAGGTTACTCAATTAATTCATTTAACCATTATAAAAGTTGATTGACGCATTGTAATAAAAAAAAAATTGCAGAATAAAATAAGGTATTTTGTTGTCAAATAATATATCCAATAAATTCAATCCACTAATGAAATATAAATTCATCGATTTTGAAAATAAAATTCTAATTGCAAAATAATTTTAAACTAAATGCTAAATATTGAAAGAAAATAAAATTCTTGATCCTGCGACACGGACTCTGTCAGCAGTTTCAACCTCCANATCCAATAAATTCAATCCACTAATGAAATATAAATTCATCGATTTTGAAAATAAAAGTCTAATTGCAAAATAATTTTAAACTAAATGCTAAATATTGAAAGAAAATAAAATTCTTGATCCTGCGACACGGACTCTGTCAGCAGTTTCAACCTCCAACTCCGATCAATCAAGCATTTGAAAACTATTTTAAATATGGAATGAGCATACGAATACACCCAATATATATTTCATATCAGTATTTTCACAATCTATTATAAAAAGCAATTGAATTACGTACATAACATAACTTTTCTAATGGGATAGAAACCTGACCATCTCATTCTCACTTAGGTCATACTCATTCCCAATCTCAACTTAGGGTATTTAGCCATATGGCTGGTTTTTGTGTAGATCTACATAATAATACCATATGATATTATCCACAATATCCTTCTTTAAATTGGATCACATAATTGCACATAAAATACTTAATTTAAAACATTAAAAAGTGAAAACACAAAATCACTTGACATTTAGAGGAATTCATACTTATTCGTTAAATTTGTTGTATTTTTGAGTTACTTAGGACTGAAAATTCTTACGAACGAATCTTGAATGCGCAGAGAAAGATTTCCTTTCTTTCTTTTCTTTTCTTTTCTTTTTATCCTCTCTCTCACGATTCTCTCTTTCTCTCTTTCCTTTCTGTTTGATTTGTGAATTGGAGGGAATTGTGTGCAATATATATAATAATTAAATAGTTGTGATGATGATAATGACCTACCTAAAATTTTAATAGGACTCTTAATTAGAATTTAAATTGGACTCTTAACCAACATATCAACTTATCATCAAATTTGAATTTAAGAGAATTCTAACTACATGAGTATAAGATTCTAGTGTGGATATATAAAAATTTCAAGTTTTATCTAAATACTTTTATATCGAATAATTCAATAACAATTTAATAGATATCCAATAAGTATTTAATCACAATTAAAAATTAACAACTATCCTAATTAAAATAGAATTACAATTAACCTTTATAATCTTACCCATGAACTTGCATTGAAACTAGTATTTGAATTGAGATAATAAAGATTAGTAAAGTCCAAGATAAGTAGAATTACAATTTAACTGTTGATCTTTATCAAAGTAAATATAAAATAACAATTAGCATTAGTAATACACATGAAACGTGGGTGTACAATCAAATCCTACTAACTTAATCACAAATTCTAATCAAATAATTTAAAAAAAAAGATTAGTTTATATCCATCTCAAACACACGCGCCCGCGCGCGCACACACACACGTGGCTGCCATAATATCAAACCCTTAACCAACAAAATTAATTACCACTGAAAAAAAAGGTATTGTACAATGTAAGTAACTTGGACTTAACATATCCGAATTAATTTTTTCTCGAGTCCATGATTCGTCATTTGATACGAACTATCCAACTAGTGTGTGTGTGTGTGTGTGTATATATATATATATATATATATATATACCCACCGTATGAAAATTTAATTATTAGGAATAGTAATGCAAGGTCCCTAGAAAATGGTAAAATTATTAGGTTAACTTGCATTTATGCCTCATAATATATTGTACATATATATATTTTTTTGGGTATTACATCCTCCCCTCCTAAAAATATCCGTCCTCAAAATTTACCTAAGTTATCAAAAAGCTGTGGGTATTTAGCTTTAATCCGCCTCATGTTCCGAAGTGGATTCTTCAACCACGTGATTCCATCACTGAATTTTTACTCATGGAATTTCTCTATTTTTAAGCATTCGAATCTTTCTATCCAAAATAACTACTGGAGATTCCTCGTAAGTTAGATCTAGATGAATGTTTAACGAATGAGGAATAATCACGTGGCTAGGATCTAATATATATTTCTGAAGCATATTGACATGGAAGACATTGTGTACTGCTGAAAGTTTAGGAGGCAATGCTAGCTCATAAGCCACAGTTCCCACACGTTTCAAAATCTCAAAAGGTCCTATATATCTTGGTTGGAGCTTTCCCCTTTTGCCAAATCGAATAACTCCCCTTCATAAGAGCTATTTTTAGGAAAATCATCACCAACCTCGAATTCGAGATCCTTCCTCCTGTTATCAGTCTAACTTTTCTATCGATCTTGGGCAGTCTTTATTCTATCCCAAATTTTCTCAATAACTTGGACTGTTCACTCAATAATCTCAAGCCCTAGAATTCTTCACTCGCCAACTTTATCCCAATAAACTAGAGATCTACACCTTCTACCATATAAAGCCTCATAAGGAGCCATTCCTATGGTAGTCTGATAGCTATTATTGTAGGCAAATTTTATTAATGATACATATTTTTCCCAACTTCCTCCAAGGTTTAGGACACATGCTCGAAGCATGTCCTCAAGAATTTGAATAGTCCTCTCCGACTGACCATCTGATTGTGGATGGAAAGTTGTACTAAAATTTAACTTAGTCCCCATTGCCTTGTGTATACTTTTCAAAATTTGGAAGTGAATCTCGAAAATCTTTCTGATACAATAGAGACTGGGGGTCCCATGTAATCTAATCACTTATCTAAGATATAGCCGATCTAGTTGATCCATATTAAAAGTCATCTTTACTGGTAAAAAGTGAGCTGACTTTGTCAATTTGTTGATAATAACCCAGATTGCATCATTTCGTCTATTTGATTTTGGAAAACCTACTACAAAAACTATGGTGATGTGCTCTCATTTCCATTTAAAACTTTCTAGTGGATTTAATAATCCCGATGGGCTCTGATGTTTTGCTTTTACTTGCGGCAAACCATGTACTTCTCTATGAATAGACATAATCCTCTTTTCATATTCCACTACCAGAATATGCTTTGAAGGTCTTTATACATTTTTGTTTCCCCAAGATGTTCTACATATGGGGACAAAGTGAGCTTCCTCTAATATTTCATTTTGTATATTCTCATCTTTTGGTACACACAATCTTCCTTTCGTTTGCTCATGCCAACTTCACCTTTAATCTTTTGCAAAAATGGATCACTATCCTGGGCTTTCTTAATTCGATCTTGAATAGTAGGTTGAACTGTGAGGGCAGCAATTCGTGCTGCAATATTTATGAAGATGAGATCACCTTAAGTTGCACGTAATTTATATCTCTGATCAATGATTTTTGTATTGTGGGTAAAGCTACCAGATGTCCATCTTCCTACTCAATGCGTCAACAACTATATTAGCCTTTCCTGGATGGTAATGAATGGTACAATCATAATCTTTCACCAATTCAAGCCATCTACGTTGTCTCATGTTTAATTCCTTCTGGGTGAAAAAGTACTTTAGGCTCTTGTGGTCTGTATAATTGTCATACTTAGTTCCATAGAGATAGTGTCGCCATATCTTCAGTGCATGAACTACTGTTGCTAACTTCAAGTCATGCGTTGGGTAGTTTTCTTCATACAATTTGAGTAGACTACAAGCATATGCAATAACTTTACCATGCTGCATAAGTATGCATCCCAAACCCTACTTATATACATCGTTATAGATAACAAAACCTTCTAACCCTTTGGGTATGGTCAAAACTGGAGCTGAGGTCAATTTCTGTTTTAGTTTTTGAAAGCTCTGTTTACACTTTTCTATCCATTAGAACTTTATGTTCTTTCTCATTAGTTGACTAATTGGAATGGCAATCTTTTGAAAACCCTTCAATGAATCTCCTATAATAACCTACTAATCCTAAGAAGCTCTACACTTCTCTAACATTAGTTGGTTGAGGCCAATTTGTGATTGCTTCCACTTTACCTGGGTTAATTTCAATTCCTTCGATTGTGATTATGTGGCCTAGAAATCCCACTCTATTGAGCCAAAATTCTCACTTTTTGAATTTGGCATAGAGCTCATCCTTTCTTTGTATTTCGAGAATAATCCTTAGGTGTTCCGTATGTTCATGCTCACTCTTTGAATAGATTAGTATATCTTCAATGAAGACAATAACAAACTGATCCAAATAGTAGTGGAAAACTTGATTCATGAGCTCCATGAAAACTGCTGGTGCATTTGTCAAGCCAAAAGGCATCACCAGAACTCATAGTGCCCATATCGAGTCCTAAATGCCGTCTTAGGAACATTAGTTGCTTCAATTTTCAACTGATGATAACTTCATCTTAAATCAATTTTCGAGAAGACCTTGAAACCTTGTAGATGGTCAAATAAATCTTCAATTTTGGGGAGGGGATATTTATTTTTAATTGTAATACGGTTCAACTCTCGATAATCGATGTACATTCTCATCGATCTATCCTTCTTCTTTATGAACAATATTGGGGCTCCTCATTGTAAAACACTATGTCTAATAAAGGGTCTAGCAGCTCCTGCAATTGTACTTCCAATTATTGAAGTTCTATCGGTGCCATATGATACGGGACCTTTGAAATTGGTATGGCGCCCGGTACGAGGTCAATAGTAAACTCGACCTCTCGATTTGGAGGCATTCTTGGCAAAACTTCTTGAAATACATCTGAAAAGTCCCTAACTTCTCAAACTTCATCAATGGTTAACTCCTTCTGATCAATGTTAGTTAGAGACACTAAGAATCCTTGAGTAGACTTCTTTTTCAGCAAGTGTTTAACCTGCACTGCTGATATAAGTCAGGGTAGAGGTTTTACCCTTGTTCCAAAGAAATGAAATTTTTCTTCACTGGATCGTTGAAAAATTACATCATTCTCAAAACAATGAATCGTTGCATGATTTTTCAACAACCAATCCATTTCAAGTATAACGTCAAAAACTTTCATGTTTAGAACTACCAAGTCTATTTTTATAATCTTCCCATCCATTTCTAAATTTAGGTTCGTCGCGATATAATTTGCGTTAAGCACCTTCACAGATGGTAGTGATACTTTTAATATGCTATCAAGGGGTACACATTCTATATTCGACTTTGTAACAAATATCGAAGAAACAAATGAGTGTGTAGCTCCTGAATCAATTAATATAAAGGCAGGCATGTCAGAGATTGTTATGATACTTGCCACCACATTGCAGTCATGCTCTGCCTTTTCTTGGGTTAAAACAAAGACTTTGGCCTTGCCTACCTTCTGATCTTCAGTCTTCTTAGGTTGTCCCTCAGTCCAGTCTTGGACAATATGTCATGGCTTGTCACATCTGTAATAGGTACCTTTTCCTGCTAGGCATTCTCTCCGATGAGGTTTTTAACATAGGGACAAAATGATCGTTAATTCTTGTCGCTAATGTTGGCACCTATTTCTATCATTCTCTTCTTATTAACAGCTTTTCTGTTCCTCTTGATATTTTCATACCATTTACGCTTGTCTAAGGAGCCTATATGCTGTTTACTATTTTCACCTAGTTATCATCAAAGGTGTATACTTGAGCCTTCTCCAGAACTCTCTGATAAGTACCTAATTGGAATACTACCACTGCTTTCCTAATGTTAGTTCTCAATCCACGCTCAAACCGTCGAGCTCGTCTCTCCTCTATGTCCACCAAATATGGGGCAAATCTAGATAACTCCTCGAACTTTCGCTCATAATTAGTGAGCGTCATGTTCCCCTGCTTCAGCTCAAGAAACTCTAATTCTTTCTTATCTCTTAAAGTAGCTGGAAAATACTTTTGAAGCACTGCCATTTGAACCGTGCCCATGTAAAGTTACGTTGATCTAGTATTCATCTCCCACCAATGACTTGCTCCCTTCTCCATCATAAATACCGCAAAAAGGTTTTTCTGTACATCAGTGCATTCCATAAACTTGAAAATATGCTCAAGATGGTAAAGCCATTCCTCAGCAGCTAGGGATCGAGGCCACCTTCAAACACGGGTGGGTGCATCTTGTGAAACTGTTCCATAATTGAAGATGATCCAGGCTTGCCTTGTGGCTGTTGAGGTGGTTGTTGCTACGATATCTATCACATAGCAGCTAGTAATTCTCGTGCTAAGTTAGTTGCCATTTAAACGTTTAATATGGGGATCGTATATTAGAGGTCATTCAAGTCAATTCAACTCACCTGATTTAGTTGACAACGATAGAATACTTGAGTATAAATAGTGTTGTTTCTGTTCAATATATTCTTATTGTTTCCAATAAGATTTGAATAAATAGGCTTTACATAATTTTATTTTATTTTTGAGTGGGTTTGCAATATTGCTTTTCGTCTTTCTGATTTGAATAACACGCAACTAAAAAGGCTTCCAGGTGAGGAGGGGGGGGAGGGGAGGTCACAAGTGGACCGCTTAAATCTCAGGCTCGCCTTAGACAATTTAGGTATTTTTTGACAAAACCTTTTAATCTTGTGAATATGCAAATCAAGAAAACTTAAAACAATAATTTTTTCTATTTTTTTTACGTAATCACTGCTTTACTCAATTACTTTTCTAATTCTCGTCGTGGCTCTATGGAAATAAACATCGCGATGAATTTTTTGTAAAATATAACGATTTAACTTTCTACAAAGAGGATACATGAAGTTCAAGCAATTACCTGTTAACTTTAAAAATAAAGTAATTTCATACATTAGATCGTTGGTAAGAAGTTGATCATGCCAGTCCCAATATCATGTGGATCAACCTTTAACATATAGAGAAATCTAAAATTTTAATTTCACAAAATCTGCATAAAATATTAACCGAGCTCTGATACAATGCTGTAATGGCCCGAAACCTATGTCTCGAAGGTTATTCAATTAATTCATTTAGCCATTATAAAAGTTGATTGACACATTGTAATAAAAAAAATTGTAGAATAAAATAAGCTATTTTGTTGGATCAAATTTATCCAATAAATTTAATCCACTAATGGAATATAAATTTATCGATTTTGAAAATAAAATTCTGATTGCAAATAATTTTAAATTAAATGCTAATCCAACGACACGGACTCTATCGACAGTTTCAACCTTCAACTCTAATCAATCAAGCATCTAAAAATATTTTAAATATGGAATGAGCATACGAATACATCCAATATAGATTTCATGTACAATCTAATATAAAAGCGAGTAAATTATGCACATAACATAACTTCTCTAGTGGGATAAAAAACTGACCGTCTCATTCTCACTTAAGTCATACACATTCTCAATCTCCACTTAGGGTATTTGGCCCTATGGCTAGTTTCTGTGTAGATTTACATAATAATACCTTATAGTATTATCCACATGATCCTTCTTTAATTTGGATCACATAATTGCACATAAAATACTTAATTTAAAACATTAAAAAGTGAAAACACAAAACCACTTGATATTTAGAGAAATCCATACCTATTCGTTAAATTTCTTGTATTCTTGAGTTATTTAGAATTAAAAATTCTTGTGAACGGATTTCAAACGTGCCGAAAAAGATATTCTTTCTTTTCTTTTCTTTTTCTCCACACTCTCATGTTTCCCTCTCTCACGATTCTCTCTCTCTTCCTTTCCTTTCTTTTTGATTTCTGAATTGGCGTGAATTGTGTGCAATATATATAATAATTAAATAGTTGTGACGATGATAATGACCTGCCTAAAATTTTAATAGGAATCTTAATCAACATATCAACTTATCATAAAATTTGAATTTAAGAGAATTCTAACTGCATGAGGATAAGATTCCAGTGTGGATATACCAAATTTTAATTTTCATCTAAATACTTTTATATTGGATAATTCAATAACAATTTAATAGATATCCAATAAATATTTAATCAAAATTAAAAATTAACAACTATCATAATTAAAATAGAATTACAATTTACCTTTATAATCTTACCCATAAACTTGCATTGAAACTAGTATTTGAATTGAGATAATGAAGAGTAGTAATTGAAAACCAACCTGAATGATTAACTATATCAAACATGAGCTTAATTTCTCTTTCGATGTTAACCTTTTTGCTCGCTTTATAAAATAATGTATTTGTTTTTTAGTACGTAGGAATTGTTGAAATAAACAAATAATTGTTGATTGTACATCTCAATCTGTAATGCAGTATAAAATATTGCGCGAGAAAATTTGTTAAGTTCTCTTAAATAGGTTGCTAATTATTTACTTCTTCTATCATTAATTAATAGTGTGTCGACATTTGACTATATCGTTTATGTCTATTCAATTAAGTTAATAGAAAAAAAAAAAAAAGGAAAAAATCAATCACTAAATTTAGATTTGAGCAACTTTCTTAAGTTTTTGCTCAGTCAATTAGAAGACGTACAATATAAGTACTAAGGGTAACTATTACAAGGAGGAAATAAGTGTGGCCTTTGACCACTTAAAAAAAAAAAAAAGAAATTGGGAATTTAAGAGCAAAACCCAAAAATATCCTCTCATTTCTCACATCTAACTCAAGACCCAAAAAAAGAGGAGAAAAAAGAAAAAAAAATCTCAGTTGGAATCCAGTCGATCATAATCCCGCTCACAGACGGCAACCCAACCACCACAACCATTCACCGGCGAAGTGATATTTAACAAGATTAGTTTTTTGTTGTGATTATGATTATGATTTTTCTTGAGTGGTAAAGTTTAGATTTAATATTTACTTATTTTTTTGTTCATTATTTAGGTAGAAGGTTGAGTAGAAATGTTTAATTTATTGTTATGTGGGCAAAAAACGAGTTTCGGCGAGAAAAACTGGGTTGGCCGACTGTTAGTTGGCCCAAGTTAAAATTTTATTGTTTAATTTTAAAATTTAATTTTTATTTAAATTAATTTATTATTATTTTTCTCTTTTTCCTTTTGATTTATTTTGTTTATTCTTTATATATATATGGTAAAATTATGAATTAAAAATATTTATTCCTTTTTAAATGAAATAAATAATTTCAAGGTGAAAAATTAATAAATTAGATATTCTTTTTAAAGAAATCTTTAATTTTTTCAATTTTACTTAAATAATATATATATTCTTTATTGAATTTTTATAATTAAATTTTGTTTAATTTTTTGTTTTTTTTTAAAGTTTAAAATTCTTTTAAATAAGATATTCTTTTTAAACAAATCTTTAATTTTTTCAATTTTACGTAAATAATATTTATATTCTTTATTTAATTTTTATATTTTTTATGTTTTTTATTAATATGTTTTGGTAATAATTTAAGAATACCTTCTTATTTTAATTTTGTTTTCAATTTAAAATACTTTTTAATGTTCTTAGGGTTTTTTTTATTTTTTTTAGTTTTCTTTAATTTATTTATCATTTTTTAATTTTTGGTCATTAATTTGTATTGAATTTAATTAATTATTTTTAATTTGTATTTAATTAATATTTCGTGCTTCTACTTTAATTTATTAAATCATTTATTTTTTTATTAGCGTCGATGTCTTGCGTATGATAGTTACAATTCGGTTCGCTTGATTTTTTGAGATTATGTGTTATTTTATTATCACTTGTCAAATGTTCTAAAATTTGAATATTTGTAAAATGGGAGTATCATTTAAATGCAGAGTTGAGATGGATGGTGGGGAAATCTACTTTTTGAGAGTTTTACAGTTGTGTTGGAGCTGCTCGATGATCAGCATGGAGATATGATGCAATAGTCCTTTCTTTGGCCACTGTACTAGTTGCGATAGGTGTAGTACTCAGGACAGATCATCGATGCACTGCTATGTCGGCTTAGGCCAGTCGACGGCGATGCCCTCCACTTTGACCTCGAGGTAAGGTCGTTAGTTTCTCGATGTTTGAGTTTTCCTTGATCACTAGATTGGGGATTACAGGCGATGAGGCAGCCACTGAGAGAAGGAACATGACGTACGAGATGTACTTCTAAGGACAGGGAACGGTGCTTCTACCCCAGTTGATGTGCGCGATCAGGGAGTGCGACCAAATGTTAGATAGAATGAAGCTTGGGCTGGTCTACATCCTTGAAAGCATGATAAGTGTCATCACAAGAAAAATGCCACCAGCATTTTTCATTTACAAGTTGTTGACGACATCGATGAGTTCAACAATTATCCGTGGGGCTGAAGATGTTTTGAGGATATCGTACACGTAAGTATGATACATATGGGTCCATGCGTAAGTATGATACATATGGATTGTCCTTGGTAGTGCAGGTAAATGTTTAACATAATCAACGTTAAAATTTCTCAATACTAAATTTATATATAATAAGTGTATGTGTTGTAGATCTGGGCATATGAGACGGTCCTCCTCTTGGATACTCGATTTGCCAGGCGAGTGGAGACACACTGTCCTTGGATGTATCATTAGCAAGCATCCCGAGCAGACGAATGTCCATCCGGCAAACAATTATCAGCCCTCTTTGACGACCTTCAGCTAAGTATTAGACATTGTACATTTATATTGTATGTCATTTTAAAATTTCATCACATGATCATTAACTAGTTGAAATGTCAATATGTCAGCTTGAGATCCTAATCGAGTTGACGTCGTCGATGGAGTAGAAGGGTCGTGGTCTTGTGCGTGAATTAGCTGTTCTGCATACTCCACGAAACTAGATGTCCGATAGTATCTTGGACTGAGATCCGATAGTATCTTGGACTGAGATCGGGTATGAGAATTGAATATAATTTATTGATTATCGTTTTGTGTGAGTTAGCCTATTTTACCTAAGCTAATAATTTTTAATGTAATTTATATAGGAGCGTGGTCCAGTTGATCGACGATCACCTCCACCGTTGATGATATTGCCTCCGCCCTCGATGGGATCACCTCCGCTGCCAATGAGATCTTATTTTCTTCCATCCAGGCACCTCTCTCGTGGATATCCTACGCACTGTGATCTGTATGTCCTTTTGGCTGGATTTATAGTGGAGATGAGAGAGGAGGTGGACGTGCTACGATGGGAGGTAGCGACGGAGTGGCAAGATATCGAGTTTACGTCAAGATGTTGCAGTGCTCCACAACCATGTATCAGACCTTGAGGTGGAGGTCATAGCACTCCGAGGCAATATAGCAGGACTATGAGGGAGTGATAGATGGGACGACGGAGAGGGTGATAGACGAGGCGATGGAGAGGGTGATAGAGATCGGGGTCACTCCTCGTTGTGGCATTTTGGGTAGGGACGGAGACGGAGGTGACTCTGATGATGGAGGTGGAGACGCCCAAGGTCGAGTCGATAGGGGTGGCGGAGGGGGTGCCCCCGATGATGAAGAAGAGGGTGGTACCCCCGATGACGGAGGAGGAGAGGACGTCGATTGTGATAAAGGGTAAGAGGCATGTTGTTGATGTGCCGTTGCAGGTGATCGGCAAGAGGTCGAGATGTCTATCACAGTATGTCATATCTCCCTTCACGACTGAGGTGAAGAGGAGGATATTCGTCGATGGGACGTACCCCAATATCTTCCGGGAGGTGGACCATGTCAAATGGAAAACGTTCGAGACAAAGTGGAGAAGAATTATGCTGGGGTAAGTATTTTACAATATCAGTGAAGTACGGTACGCTAACTCATCTATACTTCTTTTAACATTTTTTCTGTTTCTTTTTTAGAGATAGCTACACGGTAGGGGGAATAATCTCTGAGGCTTATAAGTAGTTCATGATATCACCACTTTGTGGACTTGGCTCGCCGACAATGTAAGTGAAATAATCATATTTTTATTTATTATGTATACATAATTTTTTTGTTTATGAAATGAAATAACTCCCTCTATTTTTTATTGGTGTTTCCTGATGTAGCACATCGACCTGGACATGGAATTATTGCGAGATCGAGCTTGTATATGGTACATGCAGTACCCATGATGTGCTTCGGGAAAAACTTCACCAATAGCATTTATTAGAGACTGACCCCGATCAGTTACGTTTCCTGATGTAGCACATCGACCTGGCTATGGACTTATTGCGTGATCGAGTTTGAAGATATCCAAAATCATTCGACATTCTTGGCAGACTCATATTGAGCACCGAGTGTCGGGGGAAAGCCATGGGAGGGTTGTACGCATATATACATTCCAGTTATCGTGAATCATCATTGCATTGCCGTAGAGATTGTCTTCGTTGATTCCACTATATATGTGTACGACTCTGATCATTCCTTTCTGACACAAGGCTAGCTCGAACATAACTTGGAGTCGCTTTCAGTGATCATTTCCTTGATAGCTACCCATGCCGGTGTGATTGTGAAGGATAGACTAGCAATCGTGCAGACACAACGACGGTGAGATAGTCGAGATCGTAAGTATTTATAATATTTGTAACTTGGAAATTTAGTTTTTAGCTATACGGTACCGAACTAACACGTTATTATTCAATTGCATGGACGATTGCGACATGTTTGCAATAAAATACATTGAATTTTTGAGTATAAGACATAAGGTTGATGAAATCAACCAATCATGGATACAAATTTGGAGGAATAAATTAGCATACGATTTGTATAAATTCGAGTCTGATTCGTAAACATTGTACATTTAATTGTTCATTTATTTATGAAATATTTGTAATTATTGTAAAACTAATGTAAACATTGTATATTTAATTATTTATTCATTTATCAAATACTTATAAATATTGTAAACTCGTGAACATTGTATATATAATTATTTATTCATTTATCAAATATTTGCGCTCTAGGTCCCTCAACTATGATTTGGTACAATTTGGTCTTTCATTTCACAGCGATACCATTATACATCGGTCTAATTGTCATTTAGGGGAATCTGCTTGTACAAAATTGACGAGTATGCCCTGTTTCTCCACACCTACCGTACATACGTAGTCGAGGAAATTCTCAGTAGATGGTATTCTAGATGTACATAGACATTCAGGACCACGTGGTTCAACTTGCGGTGGCAACAAACTATTATGTGAGAGAATATGGTCGGGAGCTTTCCACTCGACTTCATTAGGTAGAGGAAATATAGTATCAGCATACATTGTTCTCCAATAATCATCCGTGTAATAAAAGAGTATAATGTTCTCGCTGTAAAGCCTTTATACATAGCCATCGTGACTGTATGCTCACATGAAAAACTCTCCAACTGAAATCGATGACAAGTGCATGTGTTATCAGTCAAATCCACCATGTATGCCATATTACGTGTAACTTTCCTACAAGCTCTGCACCCTTGAAGAGTTTATCCTCTTGAGCTGGGGTTAGCATGCTCGTGCAACTTTGTGATTCCGCACATTGGTCGTGAAACCACAACTGCAAGAACGAATGTTCTCAATCATTGCGAGGATTGGTAACTCTCGATCTTTGTTGAATAATGTATTGAGAGACTCCGCATTATTTAACATCATCATGTTGTATCGACGTCCTGGAAAATATGATTGCGCTCAGTGTTCAATCCCCATTTTTGTCAGATACTCCCATGCCGGTAATGATTTACTTCCTATTTCCATCGTGAACTTATTACACTCTTCAACACTATAAGTTTCTGCAGCTCTCCTGGATAATGAAATGATGCATTTGTCCCGATACTTAGTCTTCAGGTTGCCTTGTATATGGTATATGCAATATCCATGATGAGCATCGGTCCCTGATCAGTTATAAAGGTAAGGTTTCGACTTCCCCGATTACTTCTCTTAGCTTTGTGAAGAACCAACGCATCGACGATCATTCTCGCTATGGACTATGCCGAATGCAAGAGGGTAAATTTGGATGTTAGTATCTCGACATGTAGTAATAATTAACTTGCCTTCATATCTAGCTTTTAGAGTTGTACCATCGACTAGAATTAGGGGTCACATCACATTTCGAAATCCTCAAATGCATTGTCCAAGAGCCATGAAGAAAATCTTAAAGTAATTATCGCCATCCGTCTCAATAAAAATTGCCAAGCTAGGATTAGTTTCCATGTTATAGAAATACCTGGCTAATTTAGCATAGCTCCAAAGGCCGAGCTCATTAAATCCTCCAATGCACATTCTTTGAACTTTCAGGCCTTCTGGTAGTTCATGACCACTCCATATTCTCAACAGACATCGTTAATGATGTCCAACGGTCTGTAGATCATTTGTAGGTCCTAGTACTTATGCATTATCTGTCGACCAATATACCATGCTCGAGCTTGCCTGTGATCATTTCGACGAATTTCCATTTCGAAAGTATGTTCCTGATTATATTTGTGAACTACCAAGAACTCATTTGTGTCCATTTTCATCACTCGCAAACATCAACGACAACTGTCATCGATGCAGATAATCGTCAACAATGTCTTGTTTGATTTTTTAACTTTGAACTCAAAATTGTATTTCAGTACAATTCGATGCGTAGCTTCCTGCAAATCTTTCTTTGTTTCGAACAGTTGGTCGACATACAAATCCTCATCATCGGGAACCACATGTGAAGAATTAGATGACAAGCCACCCGTTCCAGCCCCTGCACTACCGACCTATTTATGTCTCCGACGGGATAAAGCAATCAAATTCTCATTTGTAAATTCATTGTCATTCTCGTTGTCATGAACTACCGACGAAATTTATTGTGTAACGGTGAGATCACTATTTTCCAACAATCATTGGCATTGTAATCCCCTCCAACCGAATCTTCGTGTCCACCTTCGGCGACATCATTCCTCACTAAAGTCACCCAAAGAAAAGTCATGTACATTTTGCTCAATTCAAATAGTTAATTCACTTATTCATCACGAGTAATTGAAATCTTAGTTCCATATCGTACTGAGAGAGATCGACATTCAGCTTGTTTTGTAAATCATGATACATTCCCGAATATAATGTACTCTCCGTTATGGGAATTGGAATACCACCACGTTTATCACTTGTCCTTCTCCATACCCATTGATTTTTCTCATCCAATTCGAAGTCACCAAAGAAACAAATTGGCATTACAACCATATTTGCAAGACGAAACATATTTTTTTTAAGAAAATACATAGACATTCGGCTCGACTAGGCAATAGAATTTTTATTTTAAAAAAAGGCAGAACATTCTGAAAATAGTCGGTTGTTAATAACCAAAACAGTTGGCTATTTTGACTGTTAAACAGCCGCAGTAAAACAGTCGGCCATTCCAGCTGTTAAACGTAAATAAATTTTGGTTGTTTTTATCGATTAAAATGTATAAAAATTTAATGAAAACGAAATAAAACATACGTAAATATACTTACCGATTCGAAGCGATTGATATTAAAACAATATTTTCTTCTTCGGCGTTCGATAAATTTTAGAGATTTTGAGGTTGAAGCAGATAAAAGTTGAGAGAGTTTTTATCTGACTTGGAATAGACAGATAAAAAAAGTTAAGTGATTTTGAAATTTGAAGTAGGGAGTGTTTGATTTTCAGTTGTTAACTAAAAAGGTAATATTATCTTTTAAACAAAACAATATTTTATAATTGTATAACTTATTTAAGAACTTTTTTGTCTTTTAACATCTAAAAGACCAATGTGAAAATATAGCATAGTTGAAAAGTCAAAGTGAAAATTGGGCTTGTTGACGTGGCCATTCTTAGAAGTACCTCCTATTACAAGATGGGAATGTTAAGAAAGGAGCAAGGATATACTATATTAAGAGATTGATTGATGTATTCTGAAGTCCTTTCTTTTTCTTTTCATTTTTTTAGGTGAATCTTAACTATGTTTGCAGCCTTTTGCCCACAACACTTATTTCCACAACGGAAACCACTTAATATAACATTATCCATCTTTAACAAATATAATCTTTTAAAATGGCTCTATAAAATAGCATTTTCTAAGCTCAGAAATAGTAAGTAACATATATGAATGATTTGTTCAAATGAGAATTGTTGAGAATCGAACCCTGCATGCGTGCTCCCAAAAATTAAAAGTGAAAGTCGCATTTTCTAAAATAACAACTTTGTTAGTGGACGCCTTTTATGAGATCTTGACACTTGGCTTCATCTTGGCTGTTGATTGGCATTCTAGATAGTTCCAAGGCTTCAACTATGAAATGTGGTTTCACTTGGCTTTTTCAATTTTGGACCCCTAAGATTTCTGTAAGAGAGAGTTTTACTGGCTAGGGTTTGATTTGAAATCTTCTTCTCTTTTGAACATCTCATTTGAAACTGTCGTCTATTAGTTTTAGCCTCCGATTTTTGTATTTTCTAAGTGAAATTTGTAAGAACGAGAGGGTTCTTATGATGTAATATTCAAAGTGCTGATTTGAGGTTTCTTGTGTGATTCCTGTGTAGATATGCAGTTTTCTTTTGAAGAGATAAATTTCTTATACGATCTCTGTGTACTAGTTAAACTTTGTAACTTTCGTTGATCTTTTTGGGGATATATTGTGCAACCAAGCAATATCCAATTTAATGGATGCTCAATAGGGGAACTGGTCATCAAACCTGGGGCTTCGGTCGAAATAACTTATTTGTATTCAATCTTTAATTTTCTGCAAGTTTTACTTTTTGTCTATTTTAGGTTTTCTGTGTTTGAGTTTAATCTTGTGGTTTATGGGCTTTTCGGTGGTATTAGAGCCTGGATCTCTTGAATGCGATACCTGATCTTGAAGAAAGTTGGAGATTTGTATATCTTAATATTGTGAACAACTCTGAAGCAAAAACTAAAAAGAAATCAAGTTTTATAACTTGTTGGATGAGATCTTTAGTTTGTGTAAAATTTTAATCTTCAAAAATTAGGGTTTCTTGATTTTTTTCCTTGATTTATCATACACTATAAACCCTCGGATATTAATCTTTGTCCAAAGGCTCCTTCAAGGCCTTAGAAACCTGAGATAAATCTAGTACGGGTGTGTATTTGAAACATCTTGAAGGACAAATCCTTGGAACATAGACTTTGTGATCTCGAGAAGTCGCAGGGCTTAAGTAGTACGGAAGTGCATATTGCACAGTGTCAGGAGAATATAGAGGCTTCTCTTTCTACAGAGCAGTCGGATTCAGGGAGTTTTCCTCAGGTTCAAGTTCATCAGCAGGGTCCTTTTCGTAGATCTTCTTCTAATGATTTGACATGTCTGGTCGGTAGGACAGAGGAGGATGTATTTGTCACAGTAAGTCGGAAGAGTCATTCAAATGTTACTGACAATTCACTACCCAGGATGATGACCATGAGTCGGTTGCAGGATACCTTTTTACGTACATCCAAATGAGTGCTATCATCTGGAATGTGAGAGGTGTAGCTAGTGTAGCTATTCACAGGCGCCTGAGAAAACTTATTCAGCTTCATAAGGTTTATATTTTGGTTATTCTGGAGCATATGGTTTTGGAGAGAAAGTTTTATTTTGTTTGTTGTTATCTGCATTTCGACACTGGGGTTCAGAATGAGTCGAATAAGATTTGGGTATTCTGGAATTTGGGTACTACTGTTACTGTTATTGATGATCATATCCAATTCCTACATGTCAGAGTTGTAGATCCCTGACTACCACAACCTATTTACTTGACTTCTGTTTATGCTGCTTGTCAGGCCTATGTTAGGA
>CAIGRN010124609.1:0-15702 GCA_903798345.1 Fraxinus anomala | reverse complement strand
GCCTTTTTAGCGGTTACAATGTATAAAAAGTGAATCAATACAGAAGAAAACACCCTCGTATCACCACCGTCTCGCTCGGTCGCGCCACCTGGGCGCAACCGTCTCTAAAACCCTAGCGGCGCTACAAGAATAATCTTCACATTCGAGCAGGTACAAGGTGGTGTTGCCGAACTAAGTTTAGCCTTTAAGGTAAAGATTTATACTGGCAACTTCACATACACATTTTCTCTCTTGAATTACAAAGCCGATGGTAACATTCTGAGTTTTTCCTCTCTCGTTTTTATGTTTTTTTCATTTTCTGATTTTAGAATTCAAATGTATGTAGTTTTATTTAAATTTCTTTGGAAATTGATTCTCAAATTCAATTTCAATTTCCACTTTGCATGCATTCCTATTGCTTTCTATTTTTATTTTTGGACTAAGGAATCAATGACTCCCAAAATCATTCCGAATTTTGTTCTTTTAAAAATTGTTATTCAGAATCACCGTGTAAGAAAGAAACTTATGGAATGGATATACATTGTACATATGGCAGAATCATTTGATGTTGTCAACTGGATCACGACTCTATCATAAAAGGGGGAAAAGAGGAAGATCTTAAGAAGGTGGGAGAGTTACCCAATTGAAATATCTCGCTGGACTGTTTAATAGTTTGAAACATTCATATTGTGCATAGTCACTGTTTAATGTTTGCGTGTGCCAGCTCCATTGTCGTCTAAGTGGTAACCCTTAGTTAGGGCAGTCGAGAAAAGGAGAATTCATGATAATTGTTACTTCAGAAAGAAGACTACCACGAAAAAGAGTAAACTTTGAATTGAAATTTACGACTCTATCTCTAAGAATGGTAATAATAACTGAAAATCAGGAGACGTAGACCCCAAGGACTCCCATTTACACCAATGCTACCTGTGTATATGACAAGGCAGATGTCCTTGTTAGTATGAAGAAACAGAAGTATCTTGAATTTTTCATGCATCGTTTAGACTGGTTATGTTTTGTGGAGCACAATAGTGATAAAGAAAAGAAATTGAAGGATTTGTTGTAAGAAAAATAAGTGTCTTATTCGTGAAAACATTATATGCATATAATTCTTCCATGTGGAGTCTCCAGTTGATACTTGATACTGCTGATGAAAGTGTTATTTTGCTCCGATAAAGAGTTTGAACATGAGATATATAATGTTACTGTTTTTGATGAAAAACGAGGGCGTTTTGGTTGACGGGGGTTTAAGTGTCGGAAAGAAGCTATTTTTGGCATTTCCATTGTGTTAATCACAAAAATGTATTACAAGTGATTTGATTCTTTCTTAATGTAACAGTAAAAAAGCCTATAATGGTGCAGAGTGGAACAAGAGTATCCACGTGGCTGAACAAATTAGTGTGGTTAACGGCTTAATACTTTGTTGAGTTGGACACGTGGGCCAAAAGGGTATGGGCTACCGTTATAAATGCAGATAATAGAAATATTAGTATCTGTCCAAAACTGTTGACACCGAATCAAAACTGTTATCTCCTTTCTCTCAGCCTTGAATGTGCATCTCACCTATTAAAAGTGGATTATTAGGTTAGATTTGCATGCACCATCTATGGATGGTGTGACTGGAATTTCTTAGAAGGAATTCGATACTTTAAACTGTGGAATCAGTTTCTCTACTTAACATTTTTGGGTTAATCACTTTTGAAAGTTAACAAGTTGAACTTCATCTTCTCCGTTTAGGCCTTGCGCAACATGTTAATATCTTAAATGATAGCCTTTAGAGTGTACACTCTGGACATAATATGACTATATTATCCTTAGCTCATGATTGGTGGAGATTAAAATTAGATTTTATTAAATTTTGATAAAAATTGATGAAAAGTGTGGTTGAAAAATTGTGGGTCCCACGAAATATGTGGTTAAAACTAATTGTTGATTTTGACTTACATTAAAATCTATATTTTAATTTTCACCAAACACAAGGGCTTGATATGATTTGATACTTTAGCATTATGATTTACATTCTGAAATAGGCTTTATATGTTTTACTAGCTTGGATCTGCTTGAATACTTTGTGTATCTTTGTTTCATGAGTATCTTGTTTATCGTGTATGAATAATTTGTGTGATTATATTAGCACCATAATTAAGTTTTGATTTAATTAGAAGTTGCTTAATTGTTTACATATTTATGTTCAAATTGACAGATTTTGACAAGGTGGAATAAGACATTCTGGGAAAGCAAATTAGAGTATGGTATGCATTATGTTTCTTATCTACTGCCCTTTTCATCTCAGTGAAATATTAAGTGGTTTCCTTTGCCCATTGAAAAATGAAGTCTTGTTTGAATAAATGTTTTTCGTACTTTGGCAAGTACATATAGATTTTTTCTGTTAGATGACGGATTCAACTTCATGGGCCTCCCCTGCAAGCAAACCCTCCCTTGAAAGGGGATAATAACCAATGAAGAATTGGGATTTTTTTTTTTCTACTTTAGCACATACTTATCTAAGTTCTCTCTTTCTCCCCCCTTCCTTTCGGAATGGTAACACTTATTATTTGTTTAGCATTTACGTTGCAAAATAACCATTTTTTTTATAACAACCTCTTTCCATCCCCTCATTAAAGATCCTGGTTTTATTTTCCTTCATATTTTATAGCTTCTCATTGGGTGTTGAAGCACTAGAAAATTACAACACTCCTTACAAACCAATGTAAATACTGTTCATGGCCTCCTCTACGACCTCCATTGTTATTGTAAATTTGTAAATTAGCTTGGGGGTGTAGTTTGCCCATTTTTCTAATTTTACAAGGACTCCTCAAATAACAAGTAGAATCAAATTTCTAGAAATGTTAATAACCTGAACTCCGATAAAGTAAATCTCTGCATGGAATGGCTTTACCATCTTTGAAGTTTTAGATTGGTTGTTTTACTGACATAAATGTTATTTCTCATGTGCTAAATGGTCTTGCAACATAATTTCAGATGTCGTAAAGTTACCCTAAAAGTACCTATTCCAACCTGAAACTTTAGACATAATGTTCACTAGTGTCGAAGGCGCTCCCTTTCCTTTTGCATTCTTCATTTTTCCTTCCTGTTTACTTAACTTGCCTCACTTTAGGAGAGGTTTCTTATTCCCTTTCCTTGTTTCCTTTCTGGATCTGATTTTGGCTATGTACAGTAGAGGGGGAAAATAATTGACTTTCCCTCCTTTCTTCTCTTGACTAGCCTAAATTTATTTCAAATCTTTGTGGAGAGTAGGTTTTATTTATTCTTTTGCTATATATATAATGTATCATGCCACGTGTCTTTATGTTCTCAAGTGAAACGATTTTCTTGTTTTGAAGGATCTACTTCTGGAAGGAGTACCACCATTTATACATATTTCTCACAATGAACTGTTCGGCCTAAAGTAAGCAATTATCCTTTATTTTCCTTGTTAAGGATATCTTGTTGGTGATGTTTTCATGATTAACCTGTATGGAATGTTGTGTGACGCTATAATGTCCATGTTATCCTCTTTTATTTGGGCTTAGAAATAGCTTTTTTCCCCTAAATTCTATATATTTGATTTTTGTCAAAAGTTGAGGGAAAATACGGAAATGTAGTTACACTTGGAGGGAAAAGAGAATTGTGAAGAACGTTTTAGATATGATATTTTATTTTGTAGATAATGTGATTTATTATTAAGCATGTATTGTGAAGTAATGCACACATGCTTGTCATGTCTGTTTATGATTCTCAGCCTTGTTGCAACTTCCATATTTTTGATTGTTGAAAAGTCAGATAGTCGTTCTCATCTCCATTTGTATCTTACATGAATTAACCAGCCAATATTTTTGTTTGTCCTATTGGTTTCAATATTTCATGTTTCAGATTATAGAGATTGAAAGCCAATCATTCACCTTTTATTCAATACTCATTTGCTTCTTCCGGTACACTTGATATTGGTTTGTTCATATTGATATCTTGGATTTTTTAAAGGAATCTTTCATGCACTTGCTTTTTCCCCTTGTTTCTTCTCTAGTTTTGATTCTTTGTTATTACAAAGGGATTTATCACCACAGTCTCTCTCTTTGGTGTATTGTTCTTGTTTTCCTGACATGAAGCAGATATTAGTTTTTTTGCCTTGTTTAATTGACTTGATCGGATACAAGAAATCTATTTCTCAATAAAAGAATGGGACCATTGTTCATTTGCGTAATCTTAAGGATGTGTACAGGTTAGTATATTAGAGCAATCATTATAAGAACACAGTGCTATATCAACTTCATAGCTAGATCTATTATTATAAGCATTTTTCTGGATAAAAAATGATATATTTTTGAAGTGAAGACATGGAAAGAACATATCATTGTTTTAGTAATTTCCTTGCTAGTATTTTGATGTATATGTGAATGCAAATTGATCGTATTCTCAATAGACGATATGTGTGATCTGATTTTGTGTATCTAATTGATTTTTTCATCACCTCTGAGATGTCTTCTTCCATTCTTTAACGCTCTGATTTGAAAGTTGTTTTGCTAAAGATATTACTGTAACTGTAATTATTATTGAGGGACTAGCTTTTATGAACTCTGATGGATGGACGGTCTTTTCATTGTATTTTTAGACGCAAAAAACTGAAAGAAGAGGATATTGCCGTTTGTGAGTGTGTCTATGACGAAACTAATCCTGAAAGTGCATGTGGAGAAANGAAAGATAATGGGAATGGGTTCTTTTTCGATTCATCCATGTCCTCATTCAAGAATTGTTTTTGATCAAATCCGTAGGAATCAATAGAAAAAGGCAAATCTCTTATGATACACCAGATCCGGCTCGGTTATTGATAGAGTGAATAGATCAGTCATTTCTTGAAATCTCTCTCCTGATTCAAAATTATGGTGTAATGTGTATCATCACCTGTTTCGGACATGGAATAGATAAAATAAATCAAAAAATGAATTTTTGTACAATAATGAAATCTTATTGGAACTATCCATATCCTATTACTTTGGCTGGATTATTCGTAACTGCATATTTACAATACATGCTTGGTGATCAATTGGACCTTTGATTAATTAAACACATATTATCTTTAGTGGAAACAATGGAAATTGTTGCTATCTGTGCTGCAAATGTTGTTAATTACAGATTCCAGATCTTATGACAATGTATCTCATTGACGAGGATACATTTCTATCATCTTGTGTCTCCGATCATGTCAAGATTTTCGGCTGAAATAATTTACTACTACTTGGTAGAAAGTATATCTTCTTTATCTTTTGTACTTCTTGAAACAATTTAGGTCGAGATAGAGCTTACAAATGATTTATATCTTTATTTCACTGATCCGTTCTATTACGAAAAGATGTGGTTTATTTGTTTTGTTCATTCATATTGTGTTCTAGAACAGCTACATTCTACAAACATGCCAATGATCTAGGATGAACCGATAAGCCAACACCCTCCGGTGCATGCGAGTCAGCGTCCGACACGTCGCCAACAAGTGTTGGAAACACTAGGTGGCATGTTCAAATTATTTTTTGATTTTGTATAGTTGGACTTGGCGCCGACATATTGGGGATACATTGCCATAGATTATAAATTAATTTTTAAGGTTGTATAAAGTCTGATAAATCTTTTAGCTAACTTTTTAACCTCGTGATACAGTTTTCTCTTCTTTGGGGAGCTAAGTATATCATATTGGGGTAACAAGATATAGAAGATCACCCAACTTAAAATCATTTTGTTAATCTGTATGCAATGATTTGCGAGATTTCATTTTGATTTGTCATTATGTACATTTACAGAAATTTCAGAAATGTGAATATGCTAGAACAAAGTTGTTTAAAACTGAAGGGCGTGGTTGGGGGCTTCTAGCTGATGAAAATATAAAGGTAATTTTTTGAAGCCTTCTCGTCTTATTATGTATACTTGATACATGTAATATTTTCTGGTTCGAGGATGGAATAAACATAAACCCTTTTTTATATTTCTAGTTAACTTTTTCTATGTTGTAATAACACAAGCATACAATATGGTTAATGTACTATAATTGTCATAAAATCTCTTAGTTTATCTAACCTTTGAAACTCTCAATTCGATTAGACTTCTTATAAAGCTTCTTAGACTAATTGACGTTATGTTCACTAAGCATTCTCTGTTTTTCCCCTTTACAGGCTGGACAGTTTGTCATTGAGTATTGTGGAGAAATAATCTCATCAGCAGAAGCAGAGAAACGGTCCCAAGCTTATGAAGCTCTAGGTTGAGTATCGATTTTCTATATTTATGCCAATTTTTTTGTTACTGAGAATCACTTTTACCTCAATTGGTTATGTTATGCAGGTCTTAAAGATGCGTACATAATTTCTCTAAGTGCCAATTGTTTTATTGATGCTACAAAGAAAGGAAGCCTTGCAAGATTTATGAATCATTCATGGTAAGCAGAACGTAAAGATGAATGAAACCGAGATGTACTAAAGCTGTTATTCACATAGATATGTAGTATTTGAGGCAAAACTATGGTGCTCATGATTTTTCCGGAATACGCAGTCAACCAAATTGTGAGACCAGAAAGTGGACTGTGCTGGGGGAAACAAGGGTTGGGATATTTGCAAAGAAAGATATTTCTGTTGGAACTGAACTGGCATATGACTACAATTTTGAATGGTATGGTGGTGCCACTGTTCGCTGTCTATGTGGGGCTGCTAACTGTTCTTTATTTCTTGGTGCAAAGTCCCATGGTTTCCAGGTGATTGTCTAGTTTTTGAAGTAGCATAATCCAGTTTTGCATATCATGTGCCTTATTATAATGAAACTAAAACCACGGCAGAACCTACAGATTCATTTTTATGCTAATTGCCAGGTGCAGTTGCAGCTGTACACCAAACCTTTGCTTTAATTTTTGTTATATACCCTTATTGGTTGTATATGAGCACATCTTCTCAAACCATCCTTCCATGTTGAAGATCTTACTATCATGCCTTCATATAAAGGATGTTCCTTGTTTCTCTCTTTTGGGATTCACTTTAAACACAAGTTTCTTTTCAGGATGTTAATTTTTTATTTGGTGACAAGCTCCATATCTTATGATTTTTCTTATCAAAGTGGGAGCCTGAAACCGATGAATACATGCAAAGAGGGAGCATGAGATAGTATAATCTCTTACTTTTGGTCAAATGACTTAATTGTTCAAGTGTCTTGAATATCGTGCGCCTAACAAGAAACCCTAAGGGACTCCATGGAAAGGGTCTGATTACTGTCTCAAAAGGCATAAACCATGCTTCTATCAAATAAAGCTCCATTGTCATCTTTAATGTTTCTTGAATTGAAGCTGTAAAATAGATTTAACAGATTTGATCATAATTTTGTTTTACATTATGTAAAGATGTAATCTTTTTATTATTACACTCCCTACTTCGACATAACTATCTAAAAACTGGCATCTATTTGTTTCTTTCTTTCCTTTCAATCCATCTCTTTTCTTTTTTCTGTTATGGTCAAATTGTGGCCTATACAGGTTGATAGAGTCCCTTAACAACTTTTCATTGCCCATTTTTTGGCCACAGGAGTATAACCATGTATGGGAAGATGGTGACGACAGGTAAATTTCACGTCTCTTTTACTATAACTATAAGAAGGAATGAAGTTTTTCTGGATGATTTAGCCTTAGCTATAGCCAATATATTATTATGGGAGTTTCCAATTGATGATTCATTTTTGTATATTTAAAATTCCTACAGAGTTGAATCTTGTGAAAAATTTGCATGTCAACTGTAATGAGGCGCCAATTAAGGTTCAAATAGAATAATAGGCTGTACATATGGGCTTAGAAAGGAATCACACAAAGAAGTTGATATTATTTTAAAGTTCACGGGGAACTGTTCACAGCTGCGACTGTCTCACATGAACCAGAATGAGAGGCGTTCGTGAATTTGGTAAGTATTGATGCTGTGAGATCCGGAGAGAGCTGATGTAGATCTGCAGAGTACTATTGTGAAAAGGCATTGGATGGAAGTAGATATGTTGGAGAGTCATTGGAGGCTTGTAGAATTTGAGCCAGGAATAGTAGGCTGAGACTAATTTTGACTTGCAGTTCGATAGTTGAAAAATGATTTAATTGAAATGGGTGCTAAATGTACATAAAATGCTAAGCCTTCTCTCTAACAAAATTGAGTTGGCCATGTGAATTCCTTTTTGCGATATAGTTCAATCAAATGTTATGTCGGGTAGTTTACAATTAGATCTGATCATATTTTTGACGCGCCGATTTTGACGTACTGATCTCTCATCTAATTGGCGACACTGAGACTATATATTTCTTGTGAATGACAACTTTAGGTCTCTTACGCCATAACCGTCCAAGTTGTTATTTCCCTTTATTTTCTTTCAGTTAGTGCCACCTCTATTGATTGATGCATTCTTCGTTTCTTATTTATTTATTATAATATGTTCACACATCGATCTTTGAAAACGCTTAATTTGTTTAGATCTTTGCTTCTCTTTTCCTTCTGTTGAGATCTTATAAACAAGTTATCCCTTTTCTCGGTACATGATAACCATACAGTTTCTCTTGGGTTCTAACCTATACTTCTTAAAAGCTTCCACATTTTTTATATTTTGGTTAGTGTAAAGAAGTTTTAGTCTTAAAATGCCATTCGAACCATCTCATTGCATCTCTAAATTCACTTATTATGTGTTGTTTGGGAAAGTAGATTGTGCAATTGTGGAGCACGAGACAATATTAAAGAAGTGAAGTTATCTTGTTCATTGTATTTTCCAGCTTGGACAACTGCTGCCTACGAAACAAGCCCTAAGATTTTTTAATTCCTCCTTTTTTAGATCCCGCATTCAGCCACTCAAGTCATTCCGTATGAACTTACTATTTCTGTATACATCCCTTTTACCATTTCTTTAGAATCCTATGCTTGCAAGTTACTTGTATTTCACCAGGCGGATTTCGCTACGTATTTCTACGGGCTTGAATTTCTTTTCCATTTCTTAATTTACATTTATTACTGACATGTTATGTAGCTTTTTTCATTAGGAATAACCTTGCTTTTCAACCTTCTGAGTAAGAATGAATCTAGTTGAGTAAGCTTTTGCTCAAATTGTTGAATTTATTAAACAAGTGGGCCTGTTGTCAAGTACATTTCCACTAATACCTAGTATAGGTCATCCCAAAGCCCCTAAAAATATTACTTTCTTCATTTTGAACCCTAATGATGAAATTTTCGTTCACTCAAGTCACCTTTCATGTGACCAATGGAATCCCTCCAACAATGATCATATCTTGATTAGGGATTGTTGCTTTATTACCTTGCCTAATCATATTTTCAAAGCATGTGCACTAATAACATTGATCTACCCTTCTCCATGCTTGTATACAAAAAATATGTAACATTGACTTGTCTACTCATTACGTTTACTTGTTCTAATACTTCGTGTACAGGTTCTTGTACTCCATGTTTGTGCCTAATTCTATTATTTCAGACTAACTTTTCCCTTGCCAACATCATTAGTGTGGGAAGCTGTGCTAATTTTGGGCTTCTCAAGGCACCAATGTGCCATGTCTCTTACAGGATGTGCTCTTAGATAACCATTGTGTATTTTTTACTCCACTCCATGTCCAATGCTGTGCATCGCTAGTAGAGGGCGTCCTGTAGAAATTTAATGAAGGATTCATGTAATAGACATAATGGCTATCAACATGCTATGACCATCCTCTATCATCGGTTAGGACTGGCTATAAGGGAAACATAGACGGAGCTCTAGAGCCTCTAGATTTATAGGAGATAAATTGCTGAAAAGGTGGCTCTAGACAGGCAATTTTAGTGACCATATTACTTGGTAAGTTGGGAAGAGAAGTGGTTCTTGTGTACTTCTCATAATGAGAGGTAACCTAATGGATTGGTAAAAGTTCAAATTGAAAATTGTTGGGATCGTGTAATGGCATTAGGTGGGAAAAAGTGGTCAAGAGAATGGGTCAAGAAAGAAGAACGAGAAGAACTTGCGAAGACAGCTTTGTTAATTGGGATGGTATCATGTTCTTAGTGGAGAGCTGTTTTTTGTTTCCTGCAGATTTTGAGATTTCACTATTTTCTTCTTACTCCCATATATGAGTTTCGACATGGAACTTACATATTTCCCTTGTCTAGTGATACATTCTCTTCATCACAAGCTTTTGTTTGGAAATATGAATCTTGCTATTTTTGTCATTTGTTGTTGGGATCCTTAGCCTAAACTGGCTTTTACGTTGCAGATATACAGTTGAAAAAATTCCGCTCTATGACTCTGCTGAGGATGAGCAATTTTCCTCCTATGGTACAAGCCCATCTGAACATGAATTGGCTGCTGGTGAAGAAGATGAGTACTCTGAGGTCATGGGTGGTATCAAGGGGTCTGAAATTAAATCGGAGGCTGATAGTAGTATGGGATCAAGTTATATAGTTCCCATGGAAGGTGTGGTGGCAAAATCTGTGGAGAAAGGAAGTAGCAAGGAAGCAAAAGCCTTTACAGAAACTACTGCAATCATATCTCGCATCCCGAGTAATACTGCAGGTCTGAAGTTTAAAAATGGACCGAGTTCAACTTCAAATAAAAAATCACAGCATACTCCCAGGGGAAGAGCAAAATTTTCTGGTAGAAAACAAGTCAGCTCCAAACCTGTTGCTGAACTATTTGCATCAAAGGAAGTACAGGCCGAAATAACCAAATATGAGGTGCAAGCAGTTTTTTTCTGCATATTTTTCTGTTGAAATGACACTTGATTGGTTTATTTGTTTAATTCTCTTTACTTTGGATTTGGGAATTCAGTTAGGGGAACAGTCTGTCCTTCAGAATTTGAGTATATGCGTTTCTGATTGAAATTACGAGTGTGTTGGTGTTCTGGTATATTTCAACATAAACTAGGTGATGGTTTGTGCAGGGAGCATAATAGCATTTCGGTGTTTTGGTCTGTTCTTCCTAATGATATTTGAGTTGTTTTTCACGTCAATTTAATCTGACAGATTGATTTGCTATTCTTCTTGCTGATGAAGTCATTTTGTCACTTCAGCGGTGTTAGTTCTGATTCAAATATGCCATGAGGGTCTTCTCTCTGACAGAAATGTTTCTAGTAGATTCTCGAGAGTCAACATATAAATCCAACGAAACCATGTCTTCTTACTTACACTGTTTCTATTTTCGACTCGTATATTTTTTCTGTTGGAATTTCGGAACATGCCCTGTTTTTTAACACTAATTGGCTATTGCTTGTAAAATTGTGCAGGAAATAAAAAATAAAGCCAATGCGGATCTCAATTCTGTGTATGATGAAATACGTCCCATCATTGAAAAACACGAGGGGGACAGTCAAGATAGCGTACCGACAAGTATTGCAAACAAGTGGATAAACGCAACCTGTGCTAAGTATGCAGCCGACTTCGACTTTCACTTCTCCATCATCAAGAACGTCATGTGCCCTCCGATACTGGCCGAAAATGAAGCAAAACTTTCTCCAGGAGATGGCCAGAATGAAACAAAAAGTAATTGACGAGCTACAATTCTCATTTTCGAGATATTTTATCGAACAGTTTTAGTGATTTATACATTAGTTTTGACAGAAAAGTCTTCCCATATGAAGTTTCAAATGTAGTGATATCAAACATCAACTTTCAAGACAGACGGGCTTAATAAAAGAAAATAGATTTTTAGGCACATACATGATTGTAACATGTAAATGTTGCATTGGACTATGCATGATATAAACTATTTTGGTATAAATTTAATTTAATCATTATTATTGTAAATATATGAGAAGTACAAGTTCGATAGTACATTTTAAACATTCTTTCTAAGGTCCGAAAAGCCTCAACTGGAGGTCAATAACATTTTTACAGCACTCGACATCTCTTTTAACCTATTTGTTTCTTTAACATTTTCAGCATGGGCTTGGGGCTCGTGGAAGTCCTCTTTGTCCCCTGCCGCTGCCGAATACTTGGAGAGCAGGGCAGAATAGGACATGACGAGCTAAAATATCTTCATATACGTTTCAAGAAGGATTTGATGCATAATGAGATGGGGACGGAATATTTTGTGATCACCAAATGATATAGAGAAACGGAAATAAGATTATTAGGTAATAATAATAATAATAATATAGACAAAAGGTAATAAAACGATTTCCTCGTTTTTCTTTTTGAGCGTTTACAAATATCGAATTAAATTTCCAGCTTGCTGTGAGCAGGATAAAATTTTTATACCACTGATGTGGTAAGAGAATCTTACTTAAGGTTTCATGTAACATTCATACATTTAGAGAACCATACTTAAGATTCCCTCTATCGTATCAGCAGTGAAAAGTTTTTTCTTATCCATTAGGGATAAGAGATCAATTATATTACAAATATATAAATAGGAAAACAATACAGAAGAAAATAGACTCCATAGCATATTGGCTACAGTAGAATCATAATTTTCTTTTTCTTCAGCTTATTGCATATACAATCGTGCTATGACATTTTTTCACAGTAAAAATAACTTGTACAATGAAATATGTCCTGCCATTGTAGAACGTAAAGTGTGACGGATTGACATTCAGGATCGTGTAGCTACCTACTAGTGTAACAAAAAAATGGATACACGCGGCCTGCGCTAAAGCATGAAGCAGACTCCGACTTGCACTTCTCCGTTATCAAGAATTTCACGTGACCTCCAAAACTGACTGGAAATGAAGCCAAGTCGGAGGTTGCCAGAAGGAATTGAAGTGATCGACATATAATGAATCTCATCTGTGCCCTCTAAGAATGTCGTGGCGCTTGAATTGTGAAATATTTCAATTATATTATCAACTCGATTTTCTAACTTTGTTTTTTCGATTGTTCTGAATGTATGTATATAATGATTTAAATAAATATGATGTTGTGAGATATAACTAGGTTATAATTTCTTCAACCAAGTAATAAAAAAAAAATCTCACTCTTTTTTATATCTCATCTATATGTTAATCATTATATAACTTCATTATGTACAAGTAACATTATTCTTATTTTTTTATATAGTTACATTATCAATTACTCAACTTTTGAAATATTTCAAAATTTAAACGATTGCCTCTGTTGGTTTGGCCCCCGCTTGTCTTCATTTAAAACAGAACTCTTTAATTTTTATATTCATTTTTAATTATATTCACGTAATAAAATATTTTACACGTAAAACAGAATACTTTAAATTTACACGTGTCACCGGCTCATCCAACATGGACTGAGCATAATTTCAACTATATGGGTATGCCCGAATACAATAAAGGAAAAAAATTTATATCTAAAATATTAAGTATAATAAAATTTCAAAACTAAGAAATAATGGTTGAAGTTTCAAAATTCGAATATTTATTAAATTTATTTATGAAATAATTAATTAAAAAATATATTAATATCACAATTTTATACCATTTGATCACAAATTATCGAATCACAAATTATTTCTCGATCAGGAACCAAAATTTTTATAGTTTACAAATTATTTTACGATCACAAATAAAATTATCGATCACGAATTACAGATTTTACAAGTCATTACTCAAAATTTTAAATTACATATTATTTATTGATCACAAAATATTCAATTTATTGCTCGCAATCTCAAATAATTGATCACAAATTACCAATTTACTGTTTACAATCAAATAATTGATCAAATATACATCAAATAATTAACCAATTAATTCTAGTCCCAAACACCCAAGCCATTCTACTTGCCACCACTACCTGCACCACCATGTCGCCGTCGTTGCACGTACTAACAACCACCACCACCTCCTCCGCAAATCCACCATCTCCATCATACCGCAACTACCAAAAAAATCCCCAAACCCACCGCCATCGCCACGACCACAGCACTACTACAACCGCCTGTATCAACAATCACCACAACCACCTCCTCAAATCCACCATTTCCTTCATCTCCACCACACTACAACCATCACCACACTAAACAAATGAATAAAAAATAGAGATGACAAAGATATCACACCAAACAGAGACACAAATGCAACAGAAGAAAATAGATCGCGCCGGCACTGCACGCAGCGATGCGGGCCGAGGCACAGCTACGCGCGATGCTACACGCAACAAGTGCTGCTGTGCGTAGGACAACTCGCAGCGGTCGACTCGTAGCGGCGCTACTGTGAGCGACGCCTCGCAGCCAGGTGCTGCGCGCGCGAAAGCACTGGTGAATGAAGGGGTGATCAGCGTCGGAGATGATGGAAGTGGTTGATCGACGCCGGAGATTGTGGAAGGGGTTGATCAGCACCTAAGATAATGGAAGGGAGATGAGGACAGTGTGAGGATAGTTTTTAGGGTTTGGGATTTGGGTGGGTATAATTTAGAGAGAGAGGAGAGCATATTGAGAAAATTAAATAATAGTATTAAAAAATAAATTATGAACTGATTTTTGTACCAAGTAATTTTTAAACTTGATTTTTGAAATTGGAAGTTAAAAACATGGATGGGTGTAATTTCCACTACAAAAAAACTTTGGATTGTGTCAGCCCAGTAAAGCTAAAGAAATGGATTACACAATACAGACAAACCAACATTCAGATTTCGAAGTTTACACATTTGAATAACCAAGAAAATTCAGCAATTTGCAATTTCTATCACATATTCACCAAACAAATTATCGAGTTGAGTTTCGACTTTCAAATTTTCATAGAGAATGTAATGAAACCAAAGTATAGAATCCAACTTCAATGACTTGGCCCTTCTTACCAATTGTTCCTATCCAATGCCTACATCAACCCACTGCAGGTTATATGTACATAAACTACCTTAATCGCTTAGCGATTTAAAGGGGGGCAACGTGTTTATGGTGGATTTCTTCTTCTTTCTGTTAGTGGTGATGATTGTGAGCCACAGCCAAGTGCTGCTGCAGCAGATTCTACATGGGTGAGAAGATACTCATAAATCTTCTTTCTTATCCCGTCGATTGTCTCAGTCGAGATATGAGGCATCTCTTCATCCTTGCTAGATCCAATTTCATCCAACCAGTCATTCACACTCTTGAGCTGACTTAACATGCCAGCTATCTGACCATTATCTGACAAAGTTGACTCATCAACATCAGCATCCAAGAATCTTTCCACGAAACATAAGAACCAATTTTGCACTTCCGATTTCAACATTTCAGCGAAGTCGACAGCCTCATTAATACCATCTCCTTTGATCCACGCAACTGGAGGTGAAGTTCTTGTATTCTGACCTGCAGCCAGCCCATCAGCTAGCTGGCGTGTAGTTCCTACTGAATTGTTCTTGGAGTTTGCTGCCTGTCGGGGTTTGGACAGGCTTTTCGATGCTTGGTTTTTAGAAGAGTTTTCAAGGAATAACACAGGTTGATGAACAGGATTTGTCTTTGGGTTTGGAGATAGAATTGATGTTACTGAGTTTGAGGTACCTGGTTTGCTGTATACCGTGAAGGATGACAAATTGGTAGCCAATGCAGCATTAACCCAAGAAGCTGCTTGTTTACGTCGCTCTGATGTGACCTTCAGTGCTTCTTTTGATGAATTTTCTTCATTATCTGAAGAATCAAATGTAATAGCTTTTGAAAAAGAATCGGCAACTAGTTGAGCATTATTCAAGTTTGAATGCAGAGCCAAAAACTCCTCCACAGCAGGCTGTGGGTTATCTTCTTTAGCAGAGGAACTCAACTCACTGTATGTGCTGAAGACATCAAAGATAACTGATTAGCTAAGGTCAGCACGAA
>CAIGRN010124599.1:0-39281 GCA_903798345.1 Fraxinus anomala | reverse complement strand
AAATCAAAAGTTAACATTAATTACGGCACGTTGGCACCATCACTACATAAGAAAAAAGGAAATCAATTTCATATGAATTATAGATTTTTTGTTGTGCACAAGACATTTTTCTCTCATAAACACAGAAAGTGATCAAGAAAAGAGGCTTGTGATGAAAAAAGCTATAAAGAGAATAAAGGAGGTACAAGTTTGAGCCATATATATTCTGAGTTGTTAGATTAGGACATAACATTTCAAAGAACACGATCAATTAATGCATCAGATCCCACATAGAGCACCAAAATCNGCTATAAAGAGAATAAAGGAGGTACAAGTTTGAGCCATATATATTCTGAGTTGTTAGATTAGGACATAACATTTCAAAGAACACGATCAATCAATGCATCAGATCCCACATAGAGCACCAAAATCCCACAATCATTCACACACTCAACAAACCAATTAGATAAACCACAATCCCAATTACTCCAAATCATTTCAAGCAAAATGCGCAAACCCAATTAAAAACACATGACAAGTTCAAAAAATCCAGATCTGAGTGTTTGTGTTTGTATAAACAAATTACGTACCCATCATTAGAGAATAAACAAGCAGGTAATTGTTCTTAAATGACTCGAAAGCCGATGAAGTATTACTCCGATCCTTGTTCGATTTACTCAGCTCCACTATAGCCACTACTGCCACCAATCCCCCAAACACCATATAGTAAAACAACTCCATTTTGTGGTTTTTATTCAACTCTTCTCAAATTACAATGCAAATAATCCCAAAAAAAATAAAAAAAAACCTCAAAAGAGAGAATGGAAAATGCAATCTTTATCTCTTCCTCTCTTTTACGTACAAATCGCACAGAGATGGATGGAGATACATACACACATACATATACTAATAGGTTTATCTTACCACTTTAATCATGGCCGGTTCTCTGCACTTTCAGCTTCAAGCCTTCAACGTGTGCAGCATTGATGGAATGATGGTACGGCATGTTGAGCCTCCTGCCCTCCTCTACAGCAATATTGAAACCAAATGACTTGTCAATAACCTGTAAACACACATTGACACACGACACAATCAAACATCGAAAGTTTGAAACAATAAATAAAAATCATGATTGTTGCGGAGTCGCGGACGCAGCAGCAACGACGAAGAAGAAGTGAACATTGGCCGATTTTCACTTACTAGTAAAAGGCCGGCTACAGACTAACGGAGGGTCGGAGTCAGGCGTCGGGTGTCGGGGGTCGGGCGAACGGCGTCGGGCGTCCGGCAGACGACGTCAGGGGTCGAAGACTCGAAGGGTTTGGCATTTGGGAATTGAAATGGTAAAGGTTGGGTTTTCCTTAGGTTATCAAAACACAAAAAACAAATTGGACCAGAAAATTATTTTTTTTTTGGCTGGCCGGCTGGGCCAAACTTCAAATAAAAAAAAAATTGGGGGACCAAAAAATGAGGCCCCGTCTACTTTTGGGCCTGAGGCACGGGCCTCACTTGCCTCGGCCCAAAACCGAGCCTGGTCATAGTCGAAACAGGACATTGCTTAGCCTTCATCTAAAATTATTAATATAGACTCATTTTTCATTTAAATATTATAAAACTTTAGTTGTTAGATATAGACACACGTTTTTCATTTAGATATTTTCTTCACACGGCCAGGACATGTAAGCGATGTTCATTTTTTTCTCATCAAAGCCTAATACGTGTACAATTTTATCTACATGGGTGACAAAGGGACTTGAATCGGGCTATTGAATGCATTGATAATATATTGAATAACTTGACTTAAAAGCTGAAGCTATAAGAGATGGATACATATTTATAATTTAAATACTGTTTTCAGCACAAAGCATGAAAAGCCAAGATTCATGTTAGTCAGGGAGCAAAGTATCGACAAAAAGCTTAATTTTCAAATGGTATGAAAAATATTATATAATGATTTGACTATCAGTATTTCGTAGTAAATCTAACATTCTAAAATGTGTCATGCTCTTGCAAATTCTAAAACCTACATAAATTAAAAATGAATTTAAATTTCACTATTGTGACTCATAGTCTCTTAACGATTGTAGTGCAACGTGCAGGTTGATATTGTGTTCTACCAATTTTAACTAAGTGCAAAATTTAGTTAACAGAGTAAAAATGTGAACACATGATGCAACGTGATAAACCCCGAAGGGGAACATCCACGGCCCCTATGCCGTAGGTCAAACAATCCACTAATTAATTAATCAAAAATACAACGGTATCCATTTTTATAATTTTGAAAAATTACGAAAAGAACAATCGAAACAACTAGAACAACTCCCTTTGTATATTCTTTTTTTGACTTATCGATGAATTGGAATAAAATCCATTGGTCTTGATTTTATGACCACTTCTCTATTGTACTCGACTGCAATCACCACTTGGATTAAAACTGGACATCGGACCCGAGCGATTCTTCTTAAATCAAATACCTAAATGAGCATCTGAATCGAGAACTGAAGGGTTTTTCGGTTCTCGGTTCTAGACGAAGAATCAAAAAATCGAATCTCCATAATTTTTAAATTTTTTTATCTTAAATAAGTCAAATTATTTTATTTTTCTAAATAAATTTGCTAACTAATTAATTTAGTCCAAACCCAAAGTATGTTTTTCTTATTTCTAATTTCCAGCCAAGCCTAACTTAATCAAATTGACTTAAATTTTACCCAAATCTCTTATTCAACCATAGTGTCATTTCTGTCGTTCTATTATTGTAAACTCGCCGTCTTCTTCTTCCTGTGATTTTAACAGTCAAATTTATGAATAACTCAATAAAGAGAGGTTCAAAAAATATTACGAGATTGGACTACGGTATTTTATAAAAATTAAGATTGAAGAGCCATAGTTAAATTAATGTAGGATTTTTGTAAATATAAAAAAATCAATTATTATATGGATCTCAGGAACCGAATAGAGCCAAATCGAACCGAACTTAACTGAATGGAATCGAACCCGAATTGTTCCATAATTAAATTTGGACCCGACAATTCCATTTACTAAGTACTCGAAAATTCAAGTTTGGTTCTGTTCTCTTTAGAACCGAACCTAGTCGGACCATTTCCCACCCTAACTTGGATTAAGAACCCCCTTTCTTAATTCACGCCAAATTGCTTGATCAATAGATAGGATTGAACATTCAACACAAGTTGTTTTATATTCTCCATATACTTGAAGAAGACGTAGGCTTTCATTTATGTGTACTGGTGGCCCTTCTCCTTTGTAGAGGAGTAGACTGAGAGGAGTCATCAGCATCATCTTCAAAAACTTCAAATTAAGAGCCGGAGTGTTAAGTCTGTAGTTCCCTCATTGGCTTTAGCGCCCTCTACTGGGTCAGGTTTGACTCTCCCTTTTGCAGTCTGCCTAGTCAGCTCTTAACTGCTACCCGACCCTTAATATTGGTCTATTTCCTCTTCAGTGATGTCTCCTTTAGAACCATTACCCTGTGAATCATCATCATCATCTTCGTTCTCTCCTACCCTGGCATTGCGAATTGGGTAAGTCACATGGTCATTTAGACGTAGGGTGTGACATACTATTGTAGGTGGTGGTGTTTCCTCCAAAGGCATATGATCAGGGCCTGCGCGGGTGCTTCATTGGGCGGAATAGCCATTGACTTGTCCAATCCAGATTGTATTGTCAAACTTTTGGCGTCAAATTCCGTCGTTTGTGGGTCAATTTTAGTATTTTTTTTTCTATTTTTATTTAAGGATATTTCTTTTTATCTGTTACCGCTTTGCTAACTAGTTAACTTGAAGTTATTGTACAATGATATCGAAGTATTAAACTCACATGGAACAAGTTTAATTTATAAACTATGTCATTTTTAGTATTGTCGTAATATTGTTTTACATTTTTATCATTATTAAATCCATGGCCAAAGACTCAAAATTAGACGTTGATTAAATCGTACTCGCACTGAACAAAATTCTTGGCTTGGTCCCTGGATCTCTACAGTTAACTCAATATCTAAACAAGGCCATTTTATTGGCATCTGGGGTGTGTTAGAGTCAATAGGTACTAAATTTTTTTATTTTCGTGATTGTAACACAACCCCAGACATGAAGCACATTGAAGAAAATGAAGAGAAAAAGGGAAAGAAAAGAGGTGTTAGATGTGAAAAGTACTGAAATAAAAAACTGACCCTAGGGACCAACATTGAGAAAAAGGACGGAAGTGGGAAACGGATGTTGGAAAATGGTTTTAATATTGAGCTAATTTGAGCTCAATTTTAAGCGAGATGCAAACTGCAAAATAAATGGAACAAAGCATATTTATTTTTTATTCCGCGAGATAATTAACACGACAGTTTATTTGTCAAAAATTATTAAGAATTGAATGATATATTTGGATTCAAATTTATCCACTTGGAATTTGAAAATTCGAGGAATTTGATTGATTTGATTGACATTTGCGCCCACATAGGAAAACTAGTGGGAAAAAGTTTGATTTATATATATAGTGCAAGTTTGGCATTTGGATTTTGGACTTTAAAAGGTACTAAATGTTGTGGAAAGGAAGATGGCCTAGATATCATTGAGTTTGAATCACACGCGCACCATCGCCATTGTCCATTCGAATGGCACGATGTATTCTTGAATTTGAGTTCGATCATTTTTGGGTTGGGTGTGGTTGTGGGTGCAGGTCCTTGTCTTGCATATATCTTTTTGTTATTCAAAATATTTTATTTAAATTTTTTGGGACAAATTGTAATTAATTAAATTCTTTGGATACTGGATGAAAATATTCAAACGATCTTCTAAATTCGAACCGTTGGCTATTTTTGCAGATTTCTTCTCGGTTAAACGTTGTCGTTTGTGTAACCACGGATGTGATCGACGTATATTTTCCTAACCGGTGTTTGTAATTAATTGTAACATATGTCTATTTTAAGTATGGACATACATATTTGTTCATTTGAAAGATTGTGTGAATAGTCACAACTATTCTGAAAAGGCTTGTAGGCTGTTCGAATAATCATAAATAATTTAGAAATAGCATGTCTTTCTGCTAGAAAACTTGCATCAATTCAAATACAATAATTCCTACTTTAAATTTCCATTCTTTCTAAATTTTGTTTCTTTTTTCGAGTACAAAAACGCTATATGGAGTTTGTTGAAACTTTTACGAATTGTTGTTCTGCTTTTACAAGAAACAAAATTCGTTCTATCCTAGGAGAGATTGCTGTTTGCCTTTATGCAGCATATAAGTGAGCAAATTCATCTTAGGTAAACACCATTAAATCAACGAAATTGCTTGAAGAGCAAGTATATTCATATTGTTTGAAGAATAAATTGATACTCCAATAACAAAGCCTTTGCTCGAGCAGGTTGTTGCTTCGCTCGAACAAGGATAGAATGTAAGAGATTGCACCTGTCTCTTGCTCGAAGGAACCTAATTCCTGCTTGAACAAGGCCCCTGTGATGGAAATTTTGTTTTATATGCTTTGCAGAAGATTGCCGAGGATTGCAAAATTGGATTTTTATTAGATTTGGGGAAAAAATTGTCTACTTTGAGCACAAAATTTGAGCTCCAAACCAAATATAAATAGAAGAACTCTTGTATTTCGAAGAGGAATGATTCTTGGGGAGGGGGGGACAAGGGGAGTAAATGGATACAAACACAAATTCTACACCTAGGGTTGAAGGCAAAGAAGAAAAATATGATGTCGGTCTAAGCAGGAGTTTTGAAGTTCAAGCTTGGATTCTCCGAAGTTGCTCATCTATTTATTTTTATTTCTTTTAATCAAGTGATGTTAATTTCAATTAACGTATTTGCTTACTATGAACATACTAGGCTAAATTCTCCATTGCTAGGATGATAAATGTAACTTAGGGATGGACATTTTTCTTCGAAATCGGATAGAACCAATTGATTCGACTCCGGTTCTTCTATTAAATGAGTTGATTTTGGGACCACGCATAAAAATTGATCGATTTTGATCCAATTCTTGGTGCTTCCTTGAGAACCAATAGTTGATTCGATCTTCTCTTTTTGTCTGTGCATTGCACCAAAGTGCACCAGGTTTTTGAATACTGGACCCCAAAATTATCTTATACTAAAATTTCACTTTTTATACGTTTCTTGTTTTTTCCTTTGCAACAAAACTTAATATTAATCAAAATTCAAATTTAAATAATTTTATAAATACTTTACAATTTCATAGCATTAATGCAAGTCCAATAGGAAAAAATATATCTAAAATTCAATCTTTATAAGAACTCAAAATTTTCTTCTAATGTACTCAACTTCTAAGAATATTGCATTTGTACTATAAAAAATACTTTTATATCTTTGAGAACTATAAAAGAGATAGCATCTAGTTTCTTTTGGATAACCTATACATAGGCATAATTGTGATCTCGCCTCCATCTTATCCATTTTTCCTTTCAGCATGTTTGCTGGACATCCCAATATATGAATGTGATATATATTTGGTTTCCGTCCATTCCATAGTTCTAAGGATGTTTTAGGAACACGTTTAGATGGTACTAGGTTGAGAATATATATGGTTGTTTGTAAAGCATATTGCCGAAAGGAAGCTGGAAAAGTGAGAAACTAAGCATCGATCTAATCATATATAAAAGGGTTCGGTTTCTCCTTTCGAACACACCATTTTGTTGAGGTGTTCCTCATGCACTTAATAAGATAAATCTCATTATTCAACCGGTGTGTCTTAAACACTTAGGAGACAAATTCTCCACTCTGATTTGATTGAAATATTTTTATATTCTTACCTAATTGCTTCTTTGCTTCAGTCCAAAATTCTTTGAACTTTTCAAATTCAGACTTTTGTTCCATTAGACTGACATAACCATAACTAGAGTAATCATCAATAAATGTGATGAAGTACTCATAGCCTTCTCGATCTTATGTTCTAATTGGGGGGGTGGGGAGGTCTACAAACGTCCAAGTGTACTAGTTCCAAGACTTCGTTTATCCTATGTCCTTATAAGAAAAAGGTCTTTTACTCATTTACCCTTCAAAAATGATTCACAAACTAGAAAAAATTTCACTTTCAAGTTATTTAAAGGTCCATATTTCACAAGCGTTTGAATTCTATTTGAATTAATATGACCTAATCGAAGGGTCCACAGTGAGTCTCATTAGTATGAGATAGCTTTTGCCTTCAATTAACAGTAGTGTGATGCAAAGAGCCAACAACAGGTTTTAAAGCATACAAATTGTTTATCAATTATCCCTCATACATAAGGGCTTTATTCAATTTAATCTCAATCGTTAAGTCATATGTAATATCTGAGACAAATTAACAAATGTTAAAGCCATATGTCTATGATTATCGAAATAAAGATAAAAGTGCCAACAGCAAATACCATTCCGTCTATGCTGACTTTGAAAGTGTACTCACCCTCACTGAGTTGCCTGGTTACCTAAAACGCTACAAAGAATTACAAACATGGTTAATGTCTCAGGATTCTACAATCCAGGTACAAGTAGAGTTTGATTATATGAAATCTTGAAAATGCACGGCAAGTAATAAAGTATTATGTAAAGTATCGTTCACATGAAGACTATATTTTTAATATAGGATCAATTAATTTTAACTCTAATCGAATAGTCAATTTTTATGAAGAATTTTTACTAATTTATCTAATTAAACTAATTTTTCTATTGAGAAAATTGTGAAAGCTTTTGTAAAACTATCTGAGATGATTACTAAGACTTCAAATCCCCCTTATTAATCATTTTAATACAATTCAATATCATGGCAATATATGTGCATTCTTGTTGATCAATATTCCTAAGTTTTTCAATAATCTCTTTCAAATAGAATTAAATCTAACATCTCATGTTACCTTCTTATATTTGTATGAAAGATGCGAACATGAAAACATGCATTAAAACATCGCAACATCTATTGAAATTATACAATGTATAGAGATATATCTCTATCTTCTATCAGACCTCGCAATGGTTGTTATAACATGTTATCTATCCTATCGTTTCTCTTGATAACAATGAAATTCACACACCAATTCAATTAGTAACTAATTAATTGAAAAAAATCAAGTCATGTAACAATTATCTCAGAATAACCATGTATTGGCGTCAAAATATTAAAATTTATATTAAAAAGTCCATAATAACTCAATTGTAAGATGCAATTATTAAAATTTATATTAAAAACTTCATAATATCAAAGTCTGGTAATTAAAAACCTTGTCAAGAAAATTAAATGGGTCAAAACTTTGAACAAAGAAAATAGAGTAAAACGTGTATTTACTCCTATTCATTATGATATCAATTGAATTTATGTTTCAGGCATAAAATCCTTTATGGATAACATTAATAGTCATGACATATAAGTTGGCTGTAATTCACATTTCATGCATCATGAGAATAATAAGATATGGACTTGTGATTGCATTAACCATGATCTTTGGGAAATTTATTATATTAAGAGTCGTGCAAATTTTATTTTTCTCATTATTTTTTGCATAGGTATACACTTTTACATTTTTGGATTGCAGATTCAAAAACTTCAAGTTTTTATAGTAAATTCATTTTTACTAAGATTGCTTCCTTTTATTTGGGCAAGTAATACTTCAATCGATATGATTCAATAAATTTATTTTGATTCTTCGCGTATCATAATATGATGCAGTATATCATGTGAAAAAAATGTTATCGACAAATTTTTCTTTCTTTTTTTATTTCTTTTTTTTAATGACATAACTTATTGAGTATTTCTACTTTCAGTGTTTCAAGTATTTGAACCTCTTATGGGGCTTTATAATTGGTTAAGTCTATACACTCTCTAAGAATATACTTCTCCTAATTGGGACCATTTTTCTTATTTGCTTATTTTTTTTAAAGTCTCTCTTTAGAATCGAATGTCACAATACTTCAGAAATATCATTTATGTAATGCCAATAATTTGTCATTCTTAGACCTTAATACGAGATGGAACATCTATAACTCGTATATGAAATTTTATAAATTTCTTATAGATTAGTAATTGCTATCGTACAATTGAGTTATCTTTCATATATATTGTCAAGTGTGAGGATACAGATAACACAATATGATGCATTATGTATTATTTTTAGCTACTAATTTCTCTCCCATAATGCTGAGAAAATAGTTCAATTAAGTTGACAGTCAACAAATTGTGTTATAAAATATCACCCGTTAGGATTTAAGATATTTATTTTATATGGGTTCAAACTAAATTTGTATTCTCTGTATTTTTAATATCCATCTCAGTGCACCACGGTTGAGCAATTATAGATACATTTCACTTTCAAAACTCATTAGATGAAAAATATTAAGCTCTGATCATAAATCAATTATAATATGAATAACTTGATGTTGGCATGATGCATAATAGTATTCCTTAAATAGAAATGAGAAGTACTTTGTTCTCAATAATAATGATTAAGAAATTGATTGGAGACGTTTAACAAGTAATAGTTTTAAACCATTTATCGATATCCCAACTAACCATGATTAAAATGTCGAGATTTATGCTCACTAGTATTAAAAAGAAATACCGTCTTGATTGTATATTTTGAAAATTATGCTCATAATTTAAAATTTGAGTAGTACTTTTGCAAATTTCAAGCTGCGAATACAATCATCTCATAAATGTATCATATCCATTAAATACAAAAAATATTTAGAAGGTTAACATGGAGGGCAATAGATGCCCATATATCACCTTAATTAACTTTCAGAAATAGAGGGGATTGAGTCCCTATTTTAGTTAGTGATGTTTAATAATCAATTTTCAATAAAGAGAACAAACATCATATATGAATTCATTGTATTAAAGAATCTTTTGATTTTTTGTTGAATGTCCATTTGAATTTTCAATAATTGTTTTTCCATTATTATTGATCGAGTGATGGTCTAATTAGATATGCCAACAACATTAGTGTATTAATTATGACAAATTTTAGAAACTTTGTAAGTTTCTTTTATATTAGGTGGAGAACAAAATAGTAGATTTTGTCCCTTCATATCACAAAATATTGACTCTTTTGGAGTCTTGAATATGATTTCCATAATATCATATTTTACTAATATTACTTTTTATCATTATTGAGAAATACATTCTCTTTATTAGATTAAACGTGATATTCTTTTGAAATATTTACACTTATAAATAAGATCTGTATTATTATTATTATTATTTTGAGACATGTCCTACTTCTAAAGCACAATGAAATATTATTATTTTCATTTTAATTTTTTTAAACAATATTATATTTTACTATTAATTTTTCAAGATAAATATGTCAATATCTTTTGGAATATTAAAATCGCAATGTTAAGCTCTCCCAGAGCAACAATATATTATAATAAATTATACAAAAATTTACTTTTTAGGAGTAAAAATATAATTTATGTTAGATTATATTTAATTATACTTTTCAGGAGCAAATAAAATCTAATTAGATTATATGTATATAATAATGTGATACTTCAAGAGCATATTGTATTTTACTATTATTTCTTCAACAGTAATATGTCAATATTCTTTTAAAATATTGAAAATTATAATTTATACTATTCAGGAGCATATTCTTTCAAAATAGTATAATATTGTGCTTCTTCGATAGTAATACAATATATTAAACATATTAATTAAATATGTAAAAACAATATATTTTATATCGTGATCAATTATAACATCCAAAACGAATACAAAAAATTGAATATGCAGAATGTAATTATTATAATCTATACATAATAATCAATTATAGAAAACTTCGTAGTTTATCAATTGAAATTGATAGATGGATGTGTGCACTAGAATAATTATATAATGTAATCATACAATTTGTGTAATTGAGACAATATGCAATTCTTATACTAAACAACTAATTTAAAAAATTTTGGTTTTTGTTTGCACACAGATTTTTTATGAATGGACCATTAGATTTTAACCATAATCATTGGATTTGAAGAACAATAAGTTATGAACACGTTGTCCAAATTTCATTACGATCGGACCACGTAACATTAAGATCTCAATATTTTGATCATAGTTGTGTAGGCTATCCAGATCCTACGAATTTTTGCACCATTGATTTTGAAATAATAATATAACTCTTCCATAGTATAAAAGAGTCACGTTTTTTCATGATTATCAATCCAATTTCTTTTAGAATATTGATTCATACTTTTATTTAGGAAGAAACAACAAAATATTCGTAGAAGTTTAAAATGTTTAAAGTTTATACTTTTTCAGGAGTATTAACGCAATACTTCTATAAAATATTGTTTAAAAAGTCATATTTCACCAAGAACATTAACAAAGAATTCGTCTAGAATATAATACATACAAAAATTGTAATGTTTCAAGAATACAATACAATATTTTCAAATATTGTTAGTGTGAATTTGTGTTTATTCAAAAGCAATAAAATAACCCAAATAAAATATGGATGTTTTGTATAGATATCACAAAATTTGAAAGTGTACTGAAACTTATCACTTTTTTCAAATGGTGCTAAAAAGTCACTTTTTAGGACATCTTCTCTCCAAAAACCCCAATTCTTTTTGCTTCTTCTCCATTCCAATAACAAGGAGAAAATAATATTGAATTTGTTGACCCCAAAAAATTTACCAATAATGTGACCAATAGATCTCAAGACCTTCACATCCATGAAAGCTGGATTCATGCATATTTGGACAAATCGTTAGTCACACGTGACCTTCTCTAGGAAGGGTGGAGCTGGCCACGTGCACTCTGATGATCAAGTCAGTTGGTGAAGTAGTTTTAGGGTGTGTGAGAGCTTTAAACATGAGCCTCCAGTATGAAAAATGGGGGTCGACTTTTGGAGAAAAATATAAAATGTGTGGCAAGAATATAGCTTTTAGAGTCTAAAATTGCATTAACTTTGAATGGCACTAAGTGTGAGCTTTTATATTGGGGCAAAATGAATGGAGTCCATTGAATGATAATGCACGTAACCTCATCTAAACGACTTCCCTTGCTTGTCATATACATCAATCAATTCTAGTCTTAAATGCTATTACCACTATGGTGTCCATAAAACCTAGATTGTACTTTAGACTTGACCAAATAGGATGACGAGAACAGTGGTAGTAAGTTATCTTGTCAATTCACATGATGTGAGATCCATACTAGATCTTGCCATTGCCTCGTCGTGGACCGGCTCTGTCCAGGGGTCTGCATGTAAAAGGGTCGATCCAGGTGTTCTATGTAGAGGAGATGGGTCGTTCGCACCTGAACCAATTCGCCCACGTGTAATTGGGCTGCCCTATGCCAGTCTACGTGGAATGGGCCCCCAGATTATTCGCCACGTAGGCTAATTGGGCTCCTTCATGGGTCCTAGTTTTCAAGGCGTAACAGAATTCATCTTTCATTTTGAGATGTTAGCATTTACAAATTGTTTAATATTTTTATCTTAAAATTTACTATTTTGAAATTGTTAAATACAACGTGCTCATATTAATGTACAATTTTGCAAATTATTATTCATTTATTCGGTTTTATTTTGTAAATCTTTTTGGATAAAGATAGCAATATTCTGCATAAAATGTTGTGAATGATTTTCCATTTAATAAAGTACTGGATAAATTATTTGTGAAGATTTTATCATTGGGTAGTTGAGCATTGATAAATACATTTAATGCTATGAAGAATGTATTCCGATGACACCCATTAAATGCTACTCATTAGATGCGAATCGTAAATATCGACAGTTCAACGTCAAACAAGACGATGAAGACCGACAGTTAAAATGTCAAATTCGACACTTAGTAAATGTCGAGAAAGAAATTTTAATTGCGTATCTAACTGGTTTGTAACTCTTCAATACAATTTATTCGCAGATGTTTGTTGCATACTATTAAAGTCTGATATATTAATTGTGCTGAATACGTATCATTTACATCTCAAATTTTCAGGTATGAGTGATAATTTGAAATTCATCATGTCGGATATGAACAGTTTGTGCATGTAGATGAACTTATTGCTTGATTGACATTGGTGTGATGTGTTAAGATATTAGATGTCCTTTTATCCCTCAAATTTGCTAGGTCTTGATGAAAGTGTTAATCTTAAACTTCGTGTACTATTCTTGCATTAGTTGTTATAAAATAGTAGTTGTAAGCAATTAATGTGTATTAGTTACCCAAGTATATTGTAAAAATGCAATAGCATCACAATTAAAATGAAGTTTGTAATCAAAATAAGAAGACAGATAATGTTCAATACAGTTCGAAAATGGAGATTTAACCCTAGCAAATTGATTTCAATATACCTGCATAAACTGTATATGTCAACTTGTTTAACGAGATAAGAAAAATAAAAAATAAAAATTGACTCTTAATTTATCTTATATTGAAATTCCTAAGTTAAGCATATTTTTTTGAAAGAGTAGTTCTCACATCAAAAGTCTCATTTACAATTTCCACATGAACTGAATCACATAGTTAACTAAATGAGAATATATTAGCTAAATTACTGCAGATATACAACATGAATAGATACTATATTCACGATAATGGATGTAGATTGTTTTTCAAATTAAGTAACATAACGGGCATGTAACTGTGTCACAATCATCAACATTGTTATATCTTATCATAGCACAAAAAAAGGGACGACGTTTTTCAAATCAAAACATTCAAGTTAATTACTGTTTTTAACCCTCTTCCCACCATTCCTAATGGACGGAGTTCGGGTTGATGCAGTCGATAATCGAATGCGCACCGAGCGGCGTTTCTTTCTTACAACCACTTCATTATTTTCAATTGGGACGATGACAATTGAGGACACCTCCATGGCAGCCCTTTCACTAGAAGGAGTATTCGTGCCCTTCAAATAGTCCTCCAACTGCATTGTGGTTCATCCTTCTAAGAAAACATAATATGAGTATTATTGGCACAAATAGATTACACATGAAGAAATAATAAGGATCAGATGATGATATGTCGTACTTTTAATTCATAACGTACATAGAAGATCAACTGAACCAAATATGACATATGAACAAAATTTGTTGAGAAAAATGAAATAATTGTTGTGAATTTCAGAACAAACTGTCAATAACGACACATGGTTCCATAACTGTTGGGATGACAGTTAATCCCGACCTATGAGTTCCATAACAACTACATGTAAAGCCTCCATATGCTAACATGAATCAAAATTCCGAGGATTAAAAGTGAACCACATTGCATCAACAAAGTGAGACTATCTATATACGAATGCAAAACCAATTTCACAACACCATAGACCAAGAATTTAGGTTTACAATAACCTCCAAAAAATAACAACACTCTGTGTTTTATATGAAACTAACAAATGCATCTATGTGTTTCCTACAAAATATAATAACAACAATCTAAATACGTTCTTATTCAAAAGAGTATAGCAATTGAATGATATAATATAACAAATCATCGGCACTACTGTTAAAGCTAGTAGCCTCTAAATCTACATTGTCAAGTGACTTGTGTGAACTTTGCCATTTTTACATAAGCCTAGCTAAAGAATCCTCATGTAGAGGAATGATGGAAAATCTAAACCTTTCTTATTTATTTCCTTGATTAAAAGAAATAAAATCACCAAATTTGTTTATGACATAATATTTTGCTCATAGAAAAATCACATAAATAAAAAATTAAGAAAAAATAGTACATCCAAAATATTTGAAAGAAGAAATATAAATATTCAAACTTTTCCTTTTGTTGTTGAACTGTCCATTCCTGACTCACCATGTATAGATAAAGCAAAATAAATCAAAGATTTTACACATTATCTTCCAATAAAAATCCAAGATTCAACAGGAAATCCATGACATCAACACTGATAAAATGAAGATTGAAAATATGTGAGAGAAAAATAGAGATTTTAATTGTTCCAAATGCTATGTCTCTCGAACGGAAAATGAGAGTCAAGCAGATGAGTGGCTAACGGAGGCCAAAGCTTTCAATATGAACTATATACAGTTGTAGATATGAAATTCATAGACTTATTTGATGTATGACATATAAACTACAAATTTCTATTTCATAGTTGATTCTATGGGTTAAAAGTATTGAAGCACTCCAGATAATGAGGAGCGGCTTATTATATTTGTATCCAATTGAAGTTTTATTAAGCATACGTAAAAGAAATGAGTCATCTTGACGGAAAATGATTGTTTATTATGATGTTAATATTGCAAGTGGTGTTTTTTACTAGTTTATTGAAAACAAAATGGTGCTATGGAAAATTCGAAACACTTTCAAAGTCTGTGGTACTGTCTGTTAACAAGATCTTGGTGGTGGTGGTGTACGATGAGGGACATGTAGAGATCTAAGTGGGGCTTGGAGTTGGAGTTGGAGTTGGAGTTGGAGATATAAATACAGTTGGACCTGGAGCTAGAGATGGAGTTAGAATTGGAGCTGGAGGTGAAAATGGAAATGGAGTGAAAGTTGGAGTTGGAGCTGGGATTGGGATTGGGATTGGGATTGGGGCTGGGGCTGGGGCTGGGGCTGGGGCTAGATCTGCAGTTGGAGTTGAAATTGGAGTTGGAGTAGAGTTGGAATAGGAGTGAAAGTTGGAGCTGGGCTGGATTGAATATTGGGCCTGGGCATAGAGCTGGAGTTGGAGTGAAAGTTGAAGACGGAGCTGGAATTGGTGTAAATGCTGGAGCTGGAGTTAAACTTGGAGTTGGAGCTAGAGCTGGAGACGTGGCTATTCAGTAAGTGGAGTTGGAGGTGATGTGGATGGGGATGGAGGTGGAGGTGGAGGTGGACAAAACAATTTTGGTTGTTAGAATTTGGATGTGACCCGGATTCCTTATTTGAAGCATTGAAGAATTCTAATTGAGATACACGTCAATGAGAATTCAAGTTTGGAATACTATTGGAGTCATATATCAAGTTGAAATTCTATTTTGGAAGCCTGTTGGGAGTTGAAAATTGGTACTGGACTTGAAGAAGAGTTCGGGATGGAGAAAACAATTTGGGAAAAAAAAATAATAATAATTTCTTGTTCCTATTTTTTGCATTTTTCTCTCATTTTTCATTTTGTACTCGATGTTTTGGCATCCTACTTCATCAACAACTCTACTAGGAGGGTTTGAACGTCCCTATATGTTCCCTATAAATATTAGACACTTCTATACAATTTGAAAGTGTGAGAAAATAGATTACTAAAATTATAGGATCCATTGTAATTTTTACTTCTCCATTATTCTTGAGTCAATCAAATATCTTAATTCTTCTGTCATTTTTTTTTATCTTTATTATTCTTTTGCTTAATCTAATACTTCATTATTTGCCATATAACTTCAACAATTCATTTTGGTGGTTAGTTTCATCAAATAGTATTCAAACAATACATAATTCTTGTATTTCCAACATTGCTATAAGGGATATTAAGAATTCTTCTAACAAGAGATATTTTGGTTGTTTCATAACAAGTGGTATCAAAACGATTCTGGTTCTTGTTTATTTTATAACAAGTGGTGTTAGAGCCAGATTCAACAGTTCCGTAAGAACACGTGGTTAGATTTGTTTAAGGTTTTTTTGTTCGTGATGAGTTTCATAAAGTATGACATTTCATTTTTGGATCGGAGTACTAGATTTTCCCACAGTTGGAATTGACAAGGTGCTCGCAACTTTGATCGTAGATGAGAAATTATGGAAGGATAAGAAGTTAATTTTTCACATTCATCTTCATCTATAGAATACCATTATTCAGGACGTTTTGAAGGAGGGTTCAACAGTTACTTTAAGATTGAAATTGGAACAATTGTGCATGACTAAAAGTCTAACAATCAAGTTGAACCTCAAGCATTGTTTATACTCTCATCGAATGGCAGAAGGAGGATCATTGGAAGATCACCTGGCAGTATTTAAAGAGATCGTCGCTGATTTGGAAACTTTGTAAGTAGAGTATGATGAAGAAGGTTTGGCATTGATCATATTGTGTTCTATGCTCGTTTCGTTTTCTTCAATTAGAGACATGATCTTGTATAGTCGTAATATTCTCACCGTAGAGGAGGTTTATGATGTTTTGTATTCAAAAGAGAAGCTGAAGCATCTGATTTTTTAGGCCGAATATGGAGACGGCCTTGTTGCTCATGGTGGTTCTGGAAGGGGGCAGATCGAGATCTAAGTTCAGTAATCAGATTTGTAACTACTGCAAGAAAAATGGGCACATAAAGAAGGATTACTACAAATTGTAAAATAAAGAAAGGTTGGCTGCAATTCAATATGGAAAACAATCAGAGGTTTCAGGTGAAGCAGATCTTGCAGAGAACATTATAAGTAAGGGAGATTTCTTGGCTATTTCTGACATCGAGTTCATCGAGTCTAAACCAGATGATGATTGGATTCTTGATTCGACATGTGTTTTTCATATGTGTCATAATAAGGACTTATTTATTACATATGAAATTGTTTTCAAATGTGTCGTGATTATGGGAAACAATGCACCTTGTCTGGTTGATGGAATTAGTACGGTCATATTGAAGTTTTTAGATGGGACAATCAGAACACTTGTACAGGATCGACATGTTTCGGATTTGAAGAAGAATCTTATCTCGTTGTCTATCCTTGATTCAAAAGGTTATGAGTTCTTTGGTGAAGGTAGAGCCTTGAAAGTTTGTAAGGGTGTCCAAGTTGTATTGGAGGGACGAAAAATGTCTCGGTTATACATCTTGCAAAGTCGTGCAAAATCTAGAAGATTCAATCAGCACATGTTCAGTATCGTGGTGGACATTTAGTTTGGTACAATACCTTTAGGAACTCGTAAATGGTCGAATTTGAAGAATACTGCTCAGTGAAGTTTAGAAGATATGGATAATGCCGCTTTGCCACATCACCTGTGGTGCCATTGTATTCAGTTGCTAGAGATGGATCCAGTGGAACAAAGTATGGGGATGCTGATTTTGTTGAGCATGTTTTAAGCGTAGTAAAAGGTGTACAATCTAGCAAATGACATTTTTTAAAAGCATTTGAGTTTGATTCTGTTTTGGGGTGTGTTACAGCCCATTTTAGTAAATTATAAAATCACTATGATTTTTTGAAAATCTGAGATAATTCTACAAGAGTAGTGTTTGGATTCATTGGAAGAGGTGGAATATTGTGTTATGTTGGAGAAATTAATTTTTAATTATTGTTGAAGAAATATGTTCATTCATTGAATGAAATTCGTATCCAGGTGGAGATTGTTTGAATTTGGGTGTGACCCAAATTCTTTTGTTAAAGTGTTTGAAGTAATTGAAAAATTCTAATTGAAGTGCACGTCAAGAAAAATTCAATTTGAAATGCTATTGGAGTCATATGTCAAGTTGAAGTTCTATTTTGGAAGCCCATTGTGAGTTGAAATTTGTTTTAGACTCGATTTTTTGGTATCCTACTTCATCAACAACTCTACTAGGAGAGTTTGAACATTCCCTATATATTTCCTATAAATAGTAGGCTCTTCTATATAATTTCATAATGTGAGAAAATAGATTACTAAAATTATATGATCCATTGTAATTTGCTCTCTTCTCCATTATTCTTGAATAAATAAAAACTCTTAATTTCTCTGTCATATTTTTTGTCTTTATTATTCTTCTACTTGATCTAATACTTCATTATTTGTCATATGACTTCAACATCTCAATCCGATGGTTTGTTTCATAACAAGTTAAGTATTTAGATTTTTTTTTTCCAGATTATATGTTCCATGAGGTTGTACACCCATTGAATCCCCAAGTGATATATCCAAGTTATTTATGTTTGATATCCTAAGTTTAACTTCTATCGTGTTATTTTGTGTATAAATTTATATTTAGATCTGGTTACAATGTTCTCTTCAATTCATCTCATATGTAGTAATTGAGACATCAACTAGAAATCTTAGTGGACTTCCTTAGTAAGTACTTGTTTGATGGTCATTATTTAGTTAAAACAATGTTTAGAATAATATTTTTTAAGAGAATGTGTGATTAAAAAGTAGGAAATTTTTTGAATTTACGTGTAAAATGTTTTGATGTGTGAATGTGTGATTGCAAATGAGCATGTAAAAAAAAGAGCTTTCGGATAATAATTGTGAAACAGAGGCTAATTTTAGTACTTCTGAAAGAGTAATGCGTGTGCTAAGCGCTAATTTAGATAGCATTCAAGTGTTAAAAATATAGTGTTTGAAAATAAGTTCAAAGTCGATACGTTTAAAAAATTATTCAAGAAACTTGGTCCCAAAACCTACTAAATTATTTAGATTGCATTTCATTCAAACTAATTAATCACATAATATGGATAACGTAATTATCTTCAAAACAGTGGTGGGTCAACACTCGAGGAGATGGCGCGGCAGCTCTTGTTGGATCTGTCGAAAGTTACAGCTACCGTCAAGAGCCGCGAGCCAGAGAGGAGGAAGCAAAAATAGAATCTACGACAGGACAACAGGAAGAAGAAGATGACCGAAGTTTGTTTTTACAGTTTTGGGCCTTTTTTGGGCCTTTTTTTTTTTTTTTTTTAAATTTGGGTCAAATGCCATGGAGTTCAATTGAAAATCAATTACAAAATGGTCCAAATCCATTACCCACAATAACAATTCGACATTCCAATTTCCAAATCGATGCAAAACCTTCCGGCTTCCTCCCTCCTCCTGCTGCCGGCTAGTCACCGCCTATGTTGGCCTCTTCAGTCTCAAACTGCGAGCCCCTTCTATAGTTCTCTCTCTCTCTTTTTTTTGTGTGTGTGTTTATGGTTTTTGTACATTTAATTCATTTGTTGATTTATCATTTATGAGTAATAAGTTTAGAGTTATAATTTATGTTTTTTTGAGTTATGAGTCTTATGAATGTGATTTGTTCATTTAATTCATTTGTTGATTAATGCCTACTAATATAGGATTTGTGTTTGAGGGCAATTTTTCTGTCTCTCTTATATTTAGCTTGGTGATTTTGACAAAGATGATGAACTTGGTATAAAAAGTGGGAGCGGAACTAATTAAAAATGTGAAATTGCAAACTGCAATAAAGCCTTCCACAATTTTTATCTTAGAGACTGGCTCCATTTCATCTCAACGACAAAGTAGTATGTTGTGTTCTTTTGATCTCATTATGTCCATGATCACGACTCAATTATAACAGCTATAAAGTAAGATGTGTTGAGTCTTAAATAATCTACTATAGTGCCGTATCAGATATAATTGCTAATGCCAAATAGGAAGTTTTTTCTAGTGCACTTAATAGAAGTGGTGAAATAATTTTTTTGCTTGATTCAATGAATATTTTTGTTAGAAGAATGGAGGAGGCAGAGAGAGAGAGAATACCATAAGAGTTTAAAAGAGGATCTTCTCAAAATATTATAATTTTATTTATTTATTAAAAACTTTGGCAAAAATAATTCATCCTAAGAGATGTTTGTGATTGGAAAATAACTTCATTTTGGAGTGATCAGGTCATGGTGCAAAGCCTTAGTAGAATTTCCCTTTTGTAGTATAACTCTGGAAGAATTGCATGCAATTCTACATGTTTCCATGTTTGATTCATTAAATTTATGTTACTACGACATTTCAATCATCTTGTTGTTATCCATATCTGGCACAACGCAACGTGGACTTGAATTTTATATTGTCAAACTTTTTGTAAAATATTTTTGGAGTATTTTACTATCTAGTCAACATATTATAAAGCGGATGCATTTATTTTCAGGAAAATAAAGAAACCACACATTGAATTTTAGTGAACATATAAATTGAATTTAATATTATTTAATTAAATATTAATAAATGATCTCGTTATTACGGACGTAGACTGTCGACGATCAATGATCAACATCCTTCATAACTGATCTCTAATCTTGGACTCGCCACTGCTTCGAAATGTGATTAATTTCATATTCCAATTTAATGGACTACTACAAGCTTCAAAACTCCTTTCTTGATCTACAAACTTTCCTTGATCTTGAAACTTCCAACTCCTAAGTCTTCTTTGGTATTCCTCCAAGTAATGACTACATTAGGGGAAACAAAGAAACACCAAAACTGACGCGAAACAGTTAGAAGAGAAAATTGATTTTGGAAAAAAGGAGAAATAAGAAGGGACTACGAAAACACGCGTAACTTATAGCTTGGGTGTCAGATTTACGGGAGCAAGTATAATTCAGAAGCATTTTTCAGTTCTCTACAATTTTATCGAGATGACTATGTCCAACTTTAGGGGTCAAATTCCGATCGTTTAGGGGTCCATTTTAGTTAATTTAAAGGTATTTTCGTCATTTTTACAGTTTTCAGTTCTATTCGAATTTGTCTACCAAATTCGAGTTTTGTTTTGACTCTTTAAATATGTGTTAAGGGTTTGAAAACTCTACAACTATTTTTGATCAATAATATTTTTTTATTCTCTGGTGGATTTCAATATTTTTCTCATGTCCGTTCGAACAAAATTCCAACAACCCATGTTTGTGTTTTACTAACAATAATTGGCACATCAAAGAACATCAAATTCATGAATGGCAACAACTAATCATAGCGGATTAAGGAAATCCATAAGACAGACAATTATAAATTAATTTCTACACGATCATGCTATAGAAATTAATCTACACATGTAATCTTGTGCAATACACTCTGAGGTATACTCGGTGTATTAGTATCAATACTCCCAACAAAACTTTTGGCATGGTCAACATAGACTGCATAACCTCTTTGGTAAAGTATCAGACCCTACGACCTTATTAGAATAAAGTGGCAACCTATAATGATCGGCCTAGGACAAATTAAATCTCAATCGAAACATGAATTATATCTATTTGTGCTTCTCATCGCAAAACATGTAATCCATATTATAATAAAAGCAATCAAAGACACTTAATCGCATGCCTATAATCATAAACACAATTGTCCATTAAATACAAATATAAATAGTTATTTATTTACAAATCCAAAATGTCAATATAATAGTCATATCCCATCATTATATCACGAAGGCAACTTTGACCTTATTTGACTATGATCATTTAAAAAAAAAAAAGATAGAATTTTCTCTGTAATATTGACTAAAACCATTTGAAAAGTAAAAAATTTCCTCAAACATGTACATGCACATTGCAAAGCTATTCATATATGATAATTTTGAAATTCTGAAGTATTTGATAATTACATATTAAGTTCTTGAGTGAAAATTAAAATCAGATTTTTAGTCGATTTTGATAAAAATTGATGAAATATGTGATTAAAAAGTTGTGGGACCTATGAAATACGTAATTAAAATTAATGATTGACTTTGATTTTAATAAAGATTTAGATTTTAATTCCTTCAAACATGGAATAAGAATAAAAGAATAAAGAGTGGACACCAATCCTAACAATCTAGAGCTTTCACGGGAACCTTACAGGCCCCCCTTACAAAGGGTGGGCTCCATCCTTTTACAGGCCCCTCACAAAGGGGTGAACCCCACAAGTTAAAAAAAAAAAGGAAGAAAAGGGTGGAACCTACCCTTCGTGAACCTGTGAAACAATGCTCTGTACAGAAGGCATTGCTCAACAATCTACTTCTTGTCATAAAGTGTGCATGACATGTCATGCATTCTCGTGTCTTTCATGTGATCGCAAAATTTTTAACCGTTAAACTCTTAATAAACTGATGGACGAAGTTCTCCACAGATGCAATTTTTCAAACAATCACATCCCCAAGATGGATTATCTCCCTCGAGCGTCACTCTCGGTAAACCATCGTGTCACTATGGTAAATAGTTAAGATGATCACAAAAAACCTTTGTAAATGTATTTACTATGATTGGTGCGCTGATGATCACAAAACTATGGTGATGCTATCATAAATTTAGATGGTTTATTTGACTTTTTAAGACGGCAAAGTGCCATCATAATTATCTATTTTTTTTTCTTATAATGATGTTACATAGCATTATTCCAACTGTACTAACCAAATTCCACTACAAAAAAATTAATTATCATTGGTTCTTATTAAATTAGCTAACAAGTGTTGGAATCTTCGGTCTTTTCATATTTATTTGATTTGAAGTTCTATTTGATTGGTCGATTAAACCAAATGATTTCTCAAATCTTTTACAATATCTTAAAGCCCAAAGAACGTAATTAATCAATATTATTATATAAATACGTGTTTTACTTGCTTTAAGGCAATCATGAACTTAAAGTAACAATAATCTAACTCAACTTGAACTATGACATCAATCACCTTTTCCAAAATCAATACACGTTCATAAATCAATAATTTCTACTTTTCTCAATAATTTTGATAGCAATTATTTGAATCTTTTTGTGAATACTTCGTCTATTCATTCTTATATTTATAAATATATTTGATAGTATTCTGTCGAGTCATCAACACCTTTCATCTTGATAAGTGAATATTCATATAACGTGACATCATCCTATAATGATATAATTACTCAAAATTTTTTATCATGTACTTTTTATTCAAGAATTCCACAACTCAAGCCGCGTATTGAAGTCTTTTCAAAAAAATGATAGATTTGTCAATTGCTCATGATTTGTGCTTAATTAAGCTTAAGTTTGGCTCATGCTTATAAATAATTACGTTAATTTTTTTAACCATATATTTTGAGGAATCCAAGAAATGTCAACTTATCTACCACTCATTTAAGTCATCTCTATCTATTTGTACTATAAAATCGTTTATAAACACGTCATAAACAAGCTCTAAAAATATGAACCATGCATGCACACAACACACTCCCTTCATTCAAGGGGTAGCGTGCATGAACATAGCACGTTTGGCTATAAAATAATTTTATTTATTTTCATTAGAATGCGGCAAGTGAAATACTATGAAATAATAAGATCAATTAAATATATGAATATGGGACCCTATTTATTGATCTTATTATTTAGTGTCACCTCATATATGGTGATCATCGATAATGGAGATAAATATCATTACTTTGACTTTACTTTCGTAGAAAAATTGCTTATCATATTTTAAATTATTTCCGATATACTGGAATAAGATAATTTTCATTTAAGCGAAGTCAAACATGCTCCAAGAAAAATAATAGAGACGTTGATGGGTCGACTGAGCTCAAAACTTTATTTGAACAATTGAGCCACTGCCACATTATCCTATGCCTAAAGATACATTCCAACTTTATTGAACAATATGGTAATTACCCATTGCCACATAGTCGATTGTCATCTCGATTTTAGATGAATCACTTTACTCTCAATTATTTGGTAAATAAGTTGATGAACAATCCCAATAATTAAATGATTTATCAATTAATTGATGTATTGTATCACTTATTTACTAAACAAAATAAACTTATCCTAGCCTAAAGATTGATGACAATTATGAATTACCCGCTTAAGCTTAGCATATATATATATATATATATACACACATCAATCCAGTTCTTGAAACCGTGAAAGTCGAGAACGATTCAAGAGAAATATTTACACAACTCCAAAACAATTAAGTTTCAAAGGCCAAGTTTCTACTATAGATGTCAAGGTACAAAACTAGAGAAGTAGATATGTGCCATTTTCTACAGATAACGGATGAGAAATCAAGGAAAGATGAACTGGCCTTGCTGCCCCGGCGATTTCCACGATGATTCTAGTCGCATCAGATGTAGTTTCTCAACAAATGGCTCTAGAACTTCCGCCTCTTCTTCTGGGGCAAAGGCCATGCAGATGCTAAGTTCTTGGACTGCCACATCGTAGTCCCTGTAATTTGTAGAAGCCGATTAGTGAGTATCGAGGGGGAAAAACAGAGAAATGTAAAATGGTCAGAAAATGAAGAATTTTACGCTGTACCTACTATAGTACAACATCATGCCATAGTCTCTCCTGAATGCCCAATTGTGCGGCTGCAGAATCAGCAATCTCTCGGAAGCCATGATCGCGAGCCTAGAAAGTATTGTAATGCGCGTAAAGTTATATCTTAGACGAAGGTGCGGTAGAAACAAGGTAAATATCAACGTAGGAATACCCAAAGCAAACATGGCACAGCTTCCTACCAAGGACAGGCATGCTACTGGATAACAATGATCACCAAAAATTGACTTGACCAGACTGATCTTAACTAGTTACAGGCTAATACTACAAATCGATTCAGAATGTAAACCACGGGTAAAAATGTTTCTTCACGTGTATTCTCGATAGCAATGTACTTTGCAAACATGTACAGAAGATATTACTATTATGCATACTTTAACAACTCTTCCTACGTTTTTGAACCATGTTTATCAGTAAAAAAGTAACCAATCAAGCTATGATATTTTTATCAGTAAAATGTACGGTGATAAGAACAAACTCATCAAGTGCCTGTTACTACGACGTTTTAGAACTTCACTATTCTTTCACCTAGCTTAGGCATCCTATTCATTTAGCAATCAAAATTAAGAATTCAAGAAATGAAACTCATCCGAAAAATATCTATATTGTAGTATCATCTAGCAATAATTTATTTGGACAAGTACACAAAATATGGACAATATTGTGAGGTGAATTTCACAATTCCCAATATCTCATGCCAATATTACAATATAAGCATCTCAAATACGTAGGACAAGATAATTATCCACCAGCACAATAAGGAAAAGGAATCGATGGCTGTAATCAAATCATATAGTAGTATAAGATGGCTACCTCAGCTCCTGAGGCCGCAACAAAGGGACATTTGAACCATCGGTCTGGTTAAATTTCTCGTCAGCTTTATGAACAGATCTAAGCGGTGAAGCCAACATCAGTCCATGATTTGTTCTTGAAGCCTGTTTCCAGTGAAGCCTCTGCAATATATGTCGGTTCTTTTATTTTCCATGGTTGGAAGCATGTAACATAAATTACTGGCATATGAAGCTTACAATCAAATTGCACAAAGCAACCCCAATGATATCTCGGTTTGTTGCAATATCGAGCCCTAAAAGTGAATTACTATTTATGTCTGAGGCCATAGATAGGGGGTCTTCCACACACTTCCCATTGACAACCCCGAACAAGCTGTGTCCAGAAGTTACTTTGAATAGTTCCTACAGTAGAATTTTACCAATGAAATTTGGAATTATATGACTAGGTATAATAAAAATGGCTGTTGATGTGCTGGTATAAACTAGTGACAATTATTTATGAGTTACAAAATCGGCATACCTCAGGGTTCCCTGTTAGAGGCCATATCAAAAATTCTCCTCCAACTCGAGATCCAACAATGGTCAGATTAAGTCTTCGACAAACCTCAATATAGATAACACTAAGTAAAATTGCTGTCAATAATGAAAATCATATAGTCAGCTGATATCTTATGTTGATAAAACAAATAAACTAAATGATTGAAAAAGGCATACCGCTGGCACATCCGGAGCTTAATACAGAGTGCAAGTATAAACACTTAGAATCTACCAGTACAGATGACCTTTTGAAACCTCTTGACTCAAAGAAAACTTTGTTCACAGCATCTATAACTTCTACCAGATCACATCCTATATCTCTTGAGACAAGCTCTGCTTCGACTTCCTTTGCAATGGCATCCAACTCAACCAGCCACTCATATATATTCTTTCCAGCCAAAGGCACAGCCTCCATAGAGTCCCACTCTTTGACATTAGACGGAGATGGTGTCTCTCTCCTTTCATTATGGAGTGAAAGTGCATCCATCTCCCGATTGAAAGCCAAAAACGCCTCATCTTCAACAGCGACATAAAGTAAAGCCTAGAAAAGATTGATTCCGGACAAAGTAAGGAGAGTGATAAATTCACACTTTCCATGTGAAAACAAAGAAATTCAAACCCGAAACTTTAGCAAAAATATGTATTACATCATCGTAAAAAAAAATTCTGCACACCACTTACACACTAACAACTGTGCACCAATTAGCGAGAGATAATCATGGAGAGAAAAAAAGAGTAAGAAAAGAAAAGCAGACCAATCGTGAAACTGGAAACCAAACAACCATGCTTCGACTAGCACTGCAACAATGACTGTTCAGCAAGTGGTGGCAGCTAATAAGAAACAGGCACAGAAGTGGGAATCAATAAATTAGCTTATGCCGGGTACCCGAAAGGAGAGTGAGATCAAGAAAAGCAATGATACCCGTATCTCACAGATTCGGCATTAACTACCTCAAACAAAAAGTGCAGAATAAGAAACAAAATTACCTTTGCAAGAGAGATATCTTTGTCCTTAGACTGGAAAGATATCTCCTGGGTAAATTTTTCCCTGGCAGCTTCAAGAACCTGATAGATTGTCAAGATATAAATGAAAGCTTCAATGAATTTCACAGATTTCCCAAACTATCGATCAATTCTCAAAATCGACCACGCACTTAAGTCAAAAGTGTAGTTAGCAAATAACAGACAATATCAGTAACATATGACTGCAATAAACGAACATATCATAAGAATACAATTCTAACCTCCTTATAAAAGCTGGCTCTAGATTTATTCCGGGATTCTGCCAAAGCAGAACAAGCAGGTGAAACGCTCAATCTCCTTCTCTCGGGTGCAGCAATTCGAGTTGTAACAGTTAAATTGTTCATCTTCACTTTTCCATAAATACTCCAAAATCCTTTTCGACCATCAAATTCATACCTGATTATCGTAAAGAACAAAGGGATATTGGGGATTGTCTAGGAGTACTAGTATCACAAATTCTTCTCCAATCCACATACTACGACTTCGCACAAACAAGTGCAATATATTTATAAAATTCAGGTGGCTATATATATAAATTTATTTTTTGAAAAATCCATAAACCATCTTAAAGTCAATTCTTTTTTTTTTTTTTTTTACAACATTCAGATTGAAATCCCACGTAATTTCTTGTGCTAAAATGATCAAATTACCTGCCACAAGTTCCCAGAGTAGCCATAGCGACAGCCGTAGGCACAGGCATAGCTCCTGACGAAGCATTCATCACGCCAATCATCATCATCATCCTCTGCTTATGGTTCAACCCAGGCCATGAAACACCCAGCATTTTCTTGAAAGAGAAGGAAAAATTAAAATCTTCCACGCCTAACAAGAGATAATTAAAAGGGTAGGTGAATAGAGCCGAAAATTTCTTGAAAACCGAGTGTAAAGGCCTAAACTTTTCAAGAAAAAAGAACGAAACGGTGGCTGAATGCTGGTATTTGGCTCAAGAGTCTACAGATCAGTACTGGTTCACTGAACCCAAAAATCAGCAAAAAAGAACAAAAGGGTGATCAAAAAAATTCAAGAATCAAGCTTCTCTGGTACCAAATATGATGAAGAGAAAGGCTTGGGAATTGAATGGGAGAGTAATTTAATGGCAAAACAGGCCTTGACAGGCATTGAATGAGAACTTCCAAAACCAAAGGAATACAAAGACAAGGTTGCTGATGAATATGAATACGTGTAACTACAACCACAGTAAGTACAAGAATAATAGTGGAAGCTGACGCTACTAATACCGTTAAAAAATTCAAGATCCATAGTATTGGAATTTCTCAATTGCAACTTCAGCAGCAGAATCAAAACCCAACTTGTTTTTTTATTCTTCCTCTCTCACTCTATACCTCTCTGTATGTATAGGTTGATAGAGTGAATGAGAGTGCTATCAGAGGGCTCTTCTTTCATCTCCTTAGGAGGACAAAAATATGCATTGGGGGGAGTAGGCTGGGGTGGGGGTATAGGTCCACACATGCTCTCCAATCAACTAATTATTCACATATCATTTTACATTAAAACGTCACCTATTTTCAAGCATAAGGACGATAAAAGTTGTACATGCTAATTTAAAATAATATGTCAATAATTAATTGGATGAGTAATAAATTGGACATAAAAAATTGAATATCAAATCTCGGGTATAGGTTTGAGTTGGCATCACATCATGGTACTTTATTGCATGATTTATTTAAATGGGCTAAAGCATAAAAGTTATTGAATGAATATCCTTACATGAACTAGGTTAATTAAGAGGATACTTGTTTAAATTATGATTTTTAGTACCATGTTTGCAAACATTGATGAAAGACTGTACACCTTATCAATTGCTTAGGTTAAACATTTAGAAAATGTGTATACATGTTATTTTATAGTTAAAAATAATCAATAATTTAGACAAGACAACTAATTAATGACATAGCTCTCGTTCTCGAGCGTCAATGAACCTCTACTTTAAAAGTTGTTAACTTTTAATTCCCGAAATGGATTGAATATAGTTGATTGTTTAGCCATAATGTTTAAAAGAGTAATCAAACTCTTATGTTGATTATTTATTCGATCTGAACACATAATTGACTATAGATCTCTCTTCCATGAACCAACGATTAGTAGGCTGTAGGCCAGTTTGTTGCCTGAAGAGATTTTCTTGAACGAGATTCAACGATGCAAAAAAACCAATGCGTAAGGTGTTCGCGAAGTAAGATAGCGTGCACGAAGAAATCTCAATATAAAGTACAAGATGATGCATTACTTTCAAAAACATGTCATAACTATTGAAAAAAAAATGTCACAATAATGAACAAACACAATGAAAAATTTAAATATAAATTTAAAGAGTTCGACAAACTTGTTAATACCCACAAGAAAAGGAGAATCGATCCTTTAATCTCTTTTGATGGTTGCATTAATTTATAACAACTCCATCGATCTTAAATGGAAAGAATTGTTTTCTTTCCTAGCAAACCTTATTCGATTACATATTTTCTTTCCTTTGTTTTCTATTTTGCTGGCAATGTACTTTTGTGCATGGCTGCATTATCTTCTAATTTAACATAAAAAAACTCTCAAGTATTAATTTAAGTCAAATACCCAACAAGACATCCCATCTATACAAGAAAACATGTTTCCCGCCGTGTATTTTGGGTGAAGTATAAATTATAATTTAAGTTTTTCAAACGTACTTTTCATTCATACATTTATTAGAAACGATTATGACTCACTTATTATCTACAATTCATTACGATTCATAACTTATAATTACTTAAAACCACTTTCAAATATGAACTTAGAGCCCATTTAGCAGGATTTATGCTTTTGCTTTTTCTTCTTGTAGAAGAACTTTCTGAACAAGCTAATTTACGTAAAATTTCTTTAAAAACTCGTTTATACAAACAAAATAGTCCAGGAAACTTTTCAAACATAATTAAAAGTAGTTTCTTAATTTCAGAAACAATTTTTGACTTTTCAAAACAAACATTTAGTCTCTATAAAGACCAATAGCTTAACTAATTTAAAAATACACCTAGTTGTTGCAATGTACTCAATTAAAAAAAATACTTCATTGCATATTTGAACTCTATCTTTTCAAAGTTCAATTAAAATACTTCTTGAACAATAAATTCTGGACACAAAGATTAGTAAAATAGTTTTAAAAAGGTTAGGAGATAATAATGGTGATTAAGTAATTGCAAGACCATAGACTTAAACAATATATAATTAGTAATAAGTGTTGCAATAATAGGGATTGGGGCATTAAAGAAATAGTATTAGAGAGACTTGGCAAGAAATGGAATGAGTGTGAAGAGAGACATGGATAAGGTAATTAAATAAATAGAAAAATGGGACCATAGACCAAATTTCATCCAATTCTTATGAGGTACTAGTTGTTTAGATTGTGACAGGATTATTTAATGATTCGATAAACTCCAATTTCGATATATTTAGGTCTCCAAGCTATCAATTTACGAGCAAGTAAGTCTAAAGGGTTTGTATTGTACGATAACGTCGATAAGAACATGTCGTGCACATGACCACTTGTGATTGTGGTAATTTTGTACAGTCTGATAATCAAAAACTATTTTTAAAAATAAAGAACGGGATTTTTAACATAAAAGTAGACTGTTTCTGTCCAAGTAAAACGTGTGTGAACCTAAATTGATAGTTTGGAGATCTAAAAGCCAGGAATTTTTTCATCGGAGAGCCAAATGCTACAAGTTACTATGTTTGGGGACCATTGCTGCAAATTTCCTTGATCAATGAAGACACTCCTTAAAATGATTAGCTTTTTTAGGAACACTCTTTCCATTTTAGAACATGATTTTTTTTAATTTTTTGTTAGCTCGTCCCTTACACCCTCGAAGGCTCGATTCCAAATCAATGACCTGATAAAATTTTGTTTTAATCACTTGAGCTGGATTTTGACCTTACAACATGAATTAACAAATTGGTGAACTGAACTTCTGATATGAAACCTTAACTTTAAGACATAAAATATACAGATGTGGTTGAAATTAATGTTGGATTTTGATTGAATAAAATAAGTAAATTATAAATAATTTTTACTTTTACACGAATGAAGGCATTTTTTATCACTCAAATCGTGGAGTTAATGAATATCATGACTCAGCAAGACCATTACTGGCTTCTTACTTGATTTTTACGACAAGCGTTGATTATTTACATTGTTCATTTTCTTAATCTTCGAGTTGTTGATAGTTGAAAATTTATTTAGCTCAAGAACACACTGAACAATTTTTTTTTTAACCACTAGGTTTGAAAATTGACTCTCGATGTAGTGTGACAAACACCAACTCTACGATGTGAAATGGTCTTAGCCCAAGATTGAATAAGTTCAGCACAATATGAACTCAAGTTGAGTAAGCGAAAAGAAAATTGAACATGTCTATCTATTTCAAAGTATTTCCTTTTTCTTTTACAGAAAGTAAGTCAAAAGATTTTTTTTTTTTTTCAAAAAAAGGCAAAATTTATTACGTGTTTAAACTATGTACAACAAAAATAAAATTCAAAATTAACTTTTGATTGTGGAAATGATAACCAATTTTAGTGCTATTTATGTCAATTCCTGAATGCATATCCTAAGAGGCCCATATATATATACTGGACTGGACTCCTTTCCCAACTATCTTGCTTTGTGGAAAAACCATATGATCATTCGAGGGTATTTATTTTTTCCAAAAAAAAATGTTATTTATTTATATTATAATTAAGATACATTTTTATAATTTGAAAGTCCCTCAAAATTTTTGAAAAGAAAGCACGTTAATTTTCATTAATTTTCCTTGTGGCAATAATATTTATTTAATGGATTTTTTGAAGTTTTTACGAGGGTCTAAAAGGCTAAAAGAAATTTATACAATCTCTTCTAGATTTGCATGGATTTTATACTCAGTTTTATATAAAGTGGTCAAAAATTAGGCGTATGAGGTTCTTTACAAAAATACATTTTAATTCCATTGGCAGAGAGCAAATATCAATGTCTTGTTGAAGGGTCGTAGGGCAACAAAGAAGAAGTTTTGTATTAGCATCGCGTGCACATAATAAACATTTTTGATCTCATATATAACATGAATATTTTGATGTTATGAAAACTGGAATACTTTGATACTAGTTTGTTGTGAGAAAATAAAATATTAAGTCACAATATGAAGTAGAAATCACAATAACAATGTAATTTTGCAGAGAATATGAATTTTATTATAATATGGAGAGAGAATACAAATATCACGTGTTTATGATTTGTCTAACTTCATTTAAAATACAATGAATAGCTAAATATATAGGGAACAAATAGCGAAACATATGGGAGGCGTTGCAGTGCCAGGCCAAAATTGTCGTGATGCCACAGCGCTAGCTTTCGGATCTTTTACTCTAAAAATCTTGATTTTCTTCATCCCAATGTTTTCTTCAAATGCAACACAAATTCTTACTCCCATCAGCTTTCAAATAGAACTTCAATTAGAATTTGTCAAGTAAATTTGAATAGAATTCAACAATTGCATTCCAAATAAAATTCTTCTTAATGTGCACTTCAACAAAGAATTCGGGTTACATCCAAATTTTAACAATCTCCACATTGACATAATTTCATTGCAATGAACAAAACTTCAAAAGAATTCACCACCTAGAGACAAATTCCACTGTAAGGAATAAATTTGATCTCTTCAATGAAAAACACAATCAAATTTCTCCATCATCAATTCCAACTTTAAATATTCTCCACCTCTACTACCCCAATTAGGGGTAAAAATGATCTAATGACCACTAACAAGGTTGAAACAAGCTCTGTAACAGAATCACAACTGAATATAACAAAAGAAGGATCTTAATTAGAATCAACACCATTAACCGCATTCAAACTATCAACAAAATCAACAGAATTGTGCCTATATGGAATCTTATGGCAAAATAGGTGTCTATTTCTAACAATTAAATATGATGACACCATCAATAATGGTGGCAAGACGGATTTATTCATATTTTCAAAATTCGACTGAGATGTATTCTTAAACGAAGACCTCAAATTAGATTCTAACAGTGCAGAAGCCAACTCTAAATCTACCTGAATTCTTAAAATATGCTGATTATTTGAAAATTCTGTATCACCCTGCAACTTATATAAATGAGATTTTTCATGTCCCATCAGCATGTCATGGGCTCCTTTGATAACCTTCAGAACTCCATCTTCAATAGTGTACTGTACCCTTTTGAATCAAGAGTATTTAAAGGGATAAGATTTTTCTTCAGATTTAGAACGTGTCTCACTGTATCAAGTGTTCTAATCATCCCATCAAACATTTTTATTCTGACCCAACCAATACCAGCTATTCAACAAGATGTTATTACCGGTCATCACACACCTTTTGAAACTTCTTCATATATTGAAAATAATTCCCGACTACGTGACATGTGAAAAGTGCAAGTTGTATCCAAAATTCAAGTCTCATTAAATTTGAAGTTGTAGTCAGACATAAGTAGAAGCTCTCCATCACTGTTAAGATTTTTGCAATACTTGCTTTTTCTGAAGTTTTTTATTGTTGATTTGCAGTTAACTTTGATTTATTCAGACACTTATAACAATTGTTTACCAAGTGCCAATTTTTCTTGCACTAATTACAAAATTTGAAGTTAGATTTTAACTTACCCCTCGAACGACTATCATGAACAATGAGATCATATCCATGATTCTCAAATGCTATAAGATGCTTCATCTTCTCCTTTGAATATAGACCATCGTAAACTTCTTCAACGATGCGAGTATCACGACTATATACAATAATGTCTCTAAAAAAATGTATGAGGCGGGCAATGAACACAACAAAATCAATATCAATTATTCTACATCATATTTGACCTCCAATGTCTTCAAATCAGCAACGATTTTTTTAAAAGCAGTTAAGTGATCCTCAAGAGATGTACATTCTCATACAACGAGAAAATAGATGTTTCTTCAGACGAAATTTGCTAGTAAGACTATTCGTCATGCATAATTGCTCCAATTTTAACCATAAAGCAGTGACTGACTTCTCCTTCAAAACGTCCTGAAGAATATTAATGAAGACATATTTGAGATAGGACATTTCGATCCCTCCATTGCTTCTCTTCCATAGTTCAAGTTGTGGACATCTTGTTAATCCCAACAATGCGTCATTCAAATTCATTTGAGCGAGTACTGCTCGCATATTTACCTACTACAAAAAGAATCTCGTATTGCGATCTAATAACGGAATATCATACTTCATTGTTGTTATCATAAAAAATCCCGATCTTCCCAAGAATTTCAACAACAAAAACTCTGATATCACTTGTTATGAAAATTGGAATGCTTTGATACCAGTTTGTTGCGAAAAAATAAGAGATTAAGCTACAATATAAAACAAAGATCATAAGAACAATGTAATTTTGTAGAAAATTGACATTTCATTATAATATGAAGAGAGAATACAAAAATTATGTGTTTATATATATATGGAACAAATATGGGACGTCCAACCCTTATAGTAGAGTTGTAGTTGAAGTAGAATGTCAGAAAAGGACAGAAAAATCGCGCATGGGCGAAACAGACATGCAACGTCGCAGCGCCTAGTGCTTTACTCCAAAAGTCTTAATTTTCATCCAAGTATCTTTTTCAAGTCCAACACAAATTCCTACTTCCATTGGACTTTTAAATAGAATTTCAATTAGAATTTTTCAAGTAAACTTGGAATATGATTCAACAATTGCATTTCAAATAAAAATTTTCTTAATGTGCATTTTAATTAGAACTCTCAATTATTTTCAATAAAGAATTCTAGTCACACCCGAATTTTAACATTTGTATTAATTTAGGGATTGCAAGAAATCTTGCTACGATGGGAATGAAGTTGATTTACTAATTTTTATTTCACGAGCATATCTTTTTTTTTTTTTAATTCTATTTAATTCAACGATAACATTAAATGCATTCTAAATCGACGTGAGATCAAAGCTCATTTTTAAAATATGCAGTTTGGCTCTTTCTTATTTGACCTAATACTCACAAAACTAATCATTTTTCGAAATCCCTTCAAAAACAAGTTTCCCATGTCATATACTTTGGCAATGGTACGTGTCAATCAAGCTGTAGTTCGCTTACACTTACTATTTTTTAATACGTTTAAAAGAAAGTTGAATATGGGCATTAAAGTATTCTCCAATAATACAAACGATTGGAGGGTCTTGACAAGTAAAAGAGTTTAGAAAAGAAATATTATTTGTAATCGCTTACTACTATAGTCGTCCCCTACGAGATATATATGTAACAATTAATGATTTGATGCATGACCGTCATATATATGTCACGTAAATCAAATTACGATAATGAGCAATTGCGAATACTATTATTCGATAGAAAATGGTTGATAATATCGTGATATTTATGTGTACTAAATGACTTGTAAAATCTTTCCTTTTTATATCTGTTTTCTGGCTTTAAATCCCAAATTACAGGGAACCAAAGGTGGAAATGCAAAACTTGTTTATGCAGTTAGCAACAGAAGATTGATCCAACGTTATTCATGCGTAATTTTCCCTGAATATCTGTCACCATTTGTTTATTTAATACTCAATATATGTAATACACGACATGAATATATTGTCATGTTTGGTGTAGCTTAAAAGGTTAATATAAACTTAATTTAAAGTCAATAATTAATTTTGATTATACATTTTAGGGGATTCACACAATTTCAACCACACAATAAACAAGGACGTAGTGTCTTGGAATTTGAATGTTGTCAACTAGTCTACAAACTTAAGTGGTTAGAAACAAATTTATTTATTTGTTTATTTAATTTAATCTTTCAATATGTTTCCACGGGTCATATTTAGTCGAAGACCTCAACACACAGAAAATGAATAATGACAAAACTTGAACTTGGTACTCGTTTTTGCTTTGATAGGGTGTTGAACCGTCTAGAAGTTTAAGTTATTGAAGAGAGGATGTATTTATCTATTTGAATCAAGTTTACATGTTTCTTTTATACCCAATCTAAGTCCAAGGGGGATCGTTCCATTAAGTTAATAACCAACGTAAAACTTTGTCAAATCTTACAACACAAATTCTAAAATGGTGAGAATGGTTAGTATAACCCGATCTCGGATATGAAATTAAGGCTTAGTTTATCTCATTCGTCAAGTTTTCAAGATAAAGAAATATTTTGGTTCAAGTTGCATAACCAATGTGAACTACTTGTAGTACCAAACTAGGAAGTTGGTGAACCAAAACAGCAACTCAAATTGAAGTAATCCACTTTAAAATTAGACTGACAGTTGAAAGTATTCATCTCCTACTTCTAAACATGGCCAAAGGGCCATCTCCCATAATCCCATTGCTTTTGGCAGTCTCATTAGGCCTCCTCCTTAAGGGCAACTTCCAAGTCAATCTCCCAATAATTTCTGAAGCAGAAAATGCAATCTTTACATTTGTTGTATTCATACCATTTCTCGTACTCCTCACAATTTACTCTACAAGTACAACCCATACAATTGTGGTGCCTCTTGCACTAATCCTGATCATGTACACAGTCACTACGATGCTTCTTGGCCCTCTCGTGCTGATCTTGATAGTTTATATCGCCAATTCTTGCTCGGGTTTCTTTAAATCTGACGGAGAGGAACTCGGGTGGGGATTCATGCTTGTTCTCGTGTTTTTTGTGCTAAATTGGGTGATGTCCGATGCAGGGCGACAATGGGGAGTCCTCGTGCTGGCTATATTGATTTATGTTTTATATCATTTCGTCGACAAATCTTGAGCAGCAACATTGTCAACTATGCCTCTATACGTAACATTCTATCAGAAAATGTATAGGGGAGCTATTAAGGTTTGTAGGGAACTTTCGTGCAGCTTTTGAGTACGGAAAAAAGTAACTTATAAGTTTAAAATGAGTGGAATAAGAATCACGAAAAATGTAAATGATGGTTCCTATTCAAGAAAGCAATTCTATTGTCCATGTATGCATTTTTGTGCCTAATTTCACATTTCAAATAAGGCTTTCAATAGTCTTTTCTTCAACTTGTTTCGAGGTCTGTCTAAGTTTAGCTTACGTGTTTCTTTGTCATTCGGTTGGTTAATTAAGACGGTACGACGAACCAGTTGGTTAAGTCATTAGAATGCTTCCTGAATCTGGCATTTGATGAAACGGTTTTAGGTTGGTCAATGCCTTTTGTCCAAATATCATGCTAAAATATATCAGTTGTTGACGGAAATATAAAAATTAAGGGAGTTCAGCAAATTTCACTAAGGTGGTTGGGACTAGAATTTTGGTTGAGCAGAAACAGACGAGGGCAGAAGATTTAGAACTCTTAGCAGTCTCAAAGTCAGTAAGATCCCACGAACATAACATCAAAATTCGCCACGGTTGTTCTTTCACCAGGGCCCTCAAATCGGCTTCTAGGCAAAATATAGAAGGGAGAACGACCTCGCAGTCGTTAATCACATTAACCAGGAATGTGAACTGCGTAAAATATGTTCTTTTGGCACTTCTTTGCGGCCCTCCCCTTGTAGATTTTTCGATACCATTTCTATTCCATTGGACTTGCGTCGTTTCTTGGACAAAAACTGATAGATTTAAATTCAACATTAGGGATCATAGATTTATTAATTAAATCTTGACAAACCCTAATTAACATTCATACTCCACGTTGAATCTGAGAAAATAACGAAATTACAAACATACCTGAATCCATAAAAAAGTAACTTATAAGTTTAAAAGGAGTGGAATAAGAATCACGAAAAATGTAAATGATGGTTCCTATTCAAGAAAGCAATTCTATTGTCCATGTATGCATTTTTGTGCCTAATTTTACATTTCAAATAAGGTTTTCAATAGTCTTTTCTTCAACTTGTTTCGAGGTCTGTCTAAGTTTAGCTTACGTGTTTCTTTGTCATTCGGTTGGTTAATTAAGACGGTACGACGAACCAGTTGGTTAACCAGTTGGTTAAGTCATTTGATGAAACGGTTTTAGGTTGGTCAGTGCCTTTTGTCCAAATATCATGCTAAAATATTTCAGTTGTTGACGGAAATATAAAAATTAAGGGAGTTCAGCAATTTCACTAAGGTGGTTGGGACTAGAATTTTGGTTGAGCAGAAACAGATGAGGGCAGAAGATTTAGAACTCTTAGCAGTCTCAAAGTCAGTAAGATCCCACGAACATAACATCAAAATTTGCCACGGTTGTTCTTTCACCGGGGCCCTCAAATCGGCGTTTAGGCAAAATATAGAAGGGAGAACGACCTCGCAGTCGTTAATCACATTAACCAGCAATGTGAACTGCGTAAAATATGTTCTTTTGGCACTTCTTTGAGGCCATCCCCTTGTAGATTTTTCGATACCATTTCTATTCCATTGGACTTACGTCGTTTCTTGGACAAAAACATCCTAACACAGAATCCTGAAGAGAAGAAAACTGAGCAAAAGGATTTGGACTTCCATTTTTCCCGCACTCCCTCAATCCTTAACAAACACAGCACCTCAAGATACATTTGGTTGTGTTACTCAAGATACAACATCAACATATTAACCTTAAAAAATGGAAAAAGTTAACATATTAGTCTATAAACTAGAATTTTATTCATGATTATAGATATTGGTATCATATACTTCTCCAGGAAGAGTTCTTCAGATCATTCAGTGATATCCAATTGTGGCTGGGGCTTCCTTCAGTTCATGTCCCTGATAATGAATGTCCTGCAATCATTACAAGTACACCTTAATCATCTAAACCAAATTGCTTAGATAATCAGACCATATAGTTTAATGTGCATACCGATGCAAAATGCTTAACATCGCGGTGGTGAGCCTCGTCTGCTCTAACCACCATGAATACATCGCGAAAGAGTTGAGTTTGGCGGCAGGCGTTAGTAGATGACAATGGCTGGAGCAGGAACATTCTCAATAGTGCCCTTGTCAAGGGCGGAGCCAAAAAAATACGTTAGGATGGGCTGAAATTTAATTTTGGTTCAATGAACTCATATCATAAAAGATGCTTTGTACCACTCGAGATTGAATTTAAAAGGTTAAACTCATAACACCCATAATAATATGGGTCAGAAAATATTTCGGATACTCATAACAAAGTTCTAACAAATTATTTTTAACTAATAAATTAAATAT
>CAIGRN010124595.1:0-17064 GCA_903798345.1 Fraxinus anomala | reverse complement strand
GAACGAGTTGAATTATATTTATGGTATATTATAAAACTTTGTCAAATCTTATAAATAAAACCCTTAAAGTCTTCAAAAGTAGTTGAACCATCTAATTTAAACTCAATGTAACTTCTCTGACCTTTGTCTTAAACATATAGAAAAAGGGTAATTAAGAATTACCAGGTAATACATGATTGATCATTTCACATATCTGCAGTGTTTAACTGGAAAAAGAAAAGAAAAAATCACTGGGGTGCATAATTTGGTTGTTTACTCATTCTGCTAAACCTTTTACCCAGCGCCGATGTAATTTGGATTTTTGTTTAGCCTGATGATTTCAATTACCTCGGTTTCTATGTTTAAATTTCACATGACATCCCACTTCAGGTTATCTCTTCATTGTAATCAGGTTTTAGAATAAATCTTGGATATCGACGGTGGTTTTTTGAAGAAAAAACCTACTTCAGTTTATATAACAGAATTAGGCTTGCCTATGCATGTCTTGTACAGCATGATGATCGCCATAGTGCCGGGCAAGTTGGGAGAAGCTTCAGTCGCAGGACAGATACTGGTAAGTTTTTAATGCTGATTAAATCTTCCAATCTTTATGCTGTTTACACTTTATTATTTAATGGATTTTAACTATGCTTTGCGGTTAGATTCTAATGTAAATATTATGAGGTTGATGATTTCAGTGTTATACGTGTACAAAATCGGATGTCCAGTGAACTTGTTTAAGTTGTACTCATTTATTTGTCAACTGAGAAAAACTTATAAGAAACTACTCCTCGGGTTACATTTCTATTTAGCAGGGACTATCGGGGATGTTGACAATGAGCATTGTCAACAACCTATGGAATTGTTTCAAGTAGCAAAAAGCTTAACGAGAAAGTGGACAATTTGTTTCCTCGTCCTGTTGGCCAGTCCATTCCTATGGAAAAATAGCAATTTAAACTATGCCAAATTCTAAGCTCCTGTTTCTTTCTTGCTAGATCCAACTCATGTGAGCACCCACCTTGCATCAGGAGTCCCTGTCTTTTCTTTATGCCTTACAATAATTTACTGGTTTCGATGAGTAATGCTAAATATTGTTTTGCCTGAGAGTTCGGCATCACAGTGTTGAAATATTTTTGAAAAAAATAGTACCATTAGTCCCCACCTATTGGCTTGGTAGCAAGTTTGTTTTCAAATTTCCATTATAATTCAAGTCCTCCCAAACGACTGAAACCGTTCAAATATTCGTTAAATTGTCGTGGTCCTCTTGGAAGCATGCCTCGCCTAAAATTTCTGGACAGCCATCCAAGATGGGAAACAAAACTTAGTTTTACAAAGCTGGACACGTGAAGGCCACTTGACTATTTAACGAAGTTTTGTACAGTGTCATTCAGTAAGTGGGAACTTATCGACCCCGCGACCTCACCGGTCAGGTCGATTCCCGTCGAGGGCAGCCCCCAAGAGGGACGCTGCTCCTCAATCCCCTCGACTTAACCGAGTAGGTCGATCCTCTCCTTTCAAGGGTGTTGCCCCCAAGCCCCCGACCCCTCGATAACTGTGTTTTTAATCTCTTTTACTTTTTCCTATATATTTGCAACGACTAATATACAAATGAGTATATCTGAAAAAAAATTCATCTTTTCACTTTTCATCTATTCTTCTCATTAGGTAATTAATCACTTAGTATATCACTAATTTCTATGAAGATAATAGAAACTCTTTTCCATTTCTGTAGGGACCAACTGAAGCTCAGGATTTGAATGATTCTCTTGTCTGCGCTAAAGTCAAACCTACATTTACATTTATATTTCCTTGACATTATAATTATCAGATAATATTTTCGCTCCTTCATTTTCCACTGAACTTTTTTCATTGTTCAGTGGATACTATAAATATTTAGGTACAGAGCACAATTATGAATTGACAAACGTTAACAAGCTTAGAAAGACTAATATTGTCCTCATTAATTTCTTCATTAGATAAATTTTTGGCAACAAAATTTTTTTCATTTAAATCTTACTAGAATTGTTAGATAAAAACTTACTGAACTTACACAATAATTAAACTTTTCATTAATATTTGATACATTAACATTATCTTAAAAATATCAAAGTCAGTACATTGTACGGGCATACGATTAGTTTATGTATAAAATTGTGAAGTACGAAAATTCATGATGATTCCTTGCATGTCTAAGTATAAATCCAGCCATGCTATACATTAATGACACCTGGCTTCATTAGGATAGAAATGACCTCCTGTTCATTGTGGGAAGTAATAATGCTCCTATGCTAACCGTGGAACCTAACTTTATACGAAGGGCATTGCCCAATTGTTATACTGCTCATTGTGAGTAGGAGATCAATTTTGTCGTGTCGAATATCAATTTGTCACGTCTTATATGAAAAAAACAAACTCCACACAAGCGCAAATAAATACTATCATCATCACATTAAAAAATAGGCTTATGTCTATTTTCACACAAACACAAATAGTACTGCCTCTACAATAAATGATTATTTAAATATTTGTACATGTTGATAATAAGGTACATTAAATAGAGGATATATAAGAAAACTAAAAAAATATTTATATTTTCAATAAAGAAAGTGACCTACAATTTGGGACAAACGAAAAAGAAAATCAATCATCTTTATAAGACGGAGGTAGTATGAACTATAATCATGCATTACAAGTCAATCTAAATAGATTATCCTCCGTTCATACAATAATCAACACATTTTTAATTTGAATAATGATGTAACACCATGGTGATTGGTGATGTAACATTAATCTAGATGACTTTCAAGTGGTAAAAACATCTTAAATACCACTCATTTCTCTACTTTTAAAGTAATCTATCAACTAACGATACTTACATACCACGTAAGCTCAAACTTGGCATCATTCATTCTAAGTAGCATTTCTCTTGCCTAATGTGTATATTTGAACAATGTAACAACATATTCATATAAGATAGTATAATTAGTTTTTTTAGACACTACTTGAGACAAAAACAAACATGGCTATGTGGACTACGCTAATGTGGGCCTTAGAGCAACTTTGATATATTAGTCTTAAAAATTTCTTTGGGCCTTCGCTAATGTGGGCCTTAAGCAGGTGATCAAGGCCAGCCTTAACTGGAGACACTATCCATACATCTAAGAGCGTTTTCTATTTGCCTTAAAAAAAATACCCAAACACGCCCTAAATTTTGACACTCATAATTTGAAGGGATAATGGGAGCGGAAGGGTAGGCATGCAGTCACGCCATTATAGCGGAGAAACTAATGAATTCCAGGTGTAAGCTAAAATTTTAGATTCATAGCTGCGTGAATTCTACGCTCCAATTAAAATGTCAACAGTTAGATGCTCCTTTTTGGTAGAATTCAGGTGACAGCGGTCCCATAACAACCATGGTTTAATAGCTCTCCCAGCAAAAAAAATTAAGTCGTGTTTGGCTAAGCTTAAAACTTTTACTTATAACATAAATAACCATTTCTGTGAAAGCTATAAATAAATTTCACAATAAAGCAATAAGTGATTTATTTTAACAGTAAATTTTGTAAATAACTTTTCGAAAAAAATAAAAAACACTTAAAAATAATTTAACTTTTTAAATCCAAACATGCTCCAATTGAATGAAATGTCACTAACGAAAGATTGATTGTCAATAGATGTATGATCCAAATTCAGAGTATGAACCACATAAACCACCCTCATCCAATCCCAACCCACCAAACCACTTCACTCACCCAAACGCAATCATAAGTGTATGATATTCAGTACGTTGAATTAGATAATACCGATTAAGTCTTATAAAAAAATATACACAATTAAAAAAAAAAAGTATCGTTCTATATACCAAGTCAAGTAAGAGTGTTCTATAGATATAATAAATACAAAGTAGAAAATAAATGAGACAAATTTTTTTTTTTTTTTTTTTTGAAGATGTTACTTACTACTAGATCAACATTAAGTTTTCTAGTGGAAACAAAATAGTAAATTATCTCGTACCACCATTTAAATACTGCGATCCAAATTTTAATTTTGATTTAATAGTATTTAATTTGGCAAAATAAAAAAAAACATAAATACGTGATATTATTTCATATTTTTTTAATCTAAAATATCAAACGCCACAGGAGTAGCATGCCACATTTCTTAAATGGGGTCCACACACTGAAGGGTCCCACTAGCGGAAACAAAAAAAAAAAAGAAAAGAAAAAGTGATGAGTCCAACCATTAGTTTAGAACAAAGTCATCAAACCGCACAGTTGGTGGTGTGAATAAGCATCTCTCCCCATAGAAGAAGCACGCATATGTATAAAATTCATGACACACCATATCATTATTTTTAACATACAAATTCATAACTTCTCCTTCATTCCTCCATACCCCACCCCACCCCACCATACCCTACCCTGACCAGGCAACGACATCGCAAGAGCCATGGAAGGTGACGAAGAGTGGATAAAGAAGGCGATGGCTGATGACACGATGGTAGTGGAGCTATTAGTGCGGCTTAACAAGTGCCAATCCACGCCTCCGCCACCGTTTCCACCTCCTTCGCCGCTGAAGTGGAGCGTGCGTCAGCGCCGGTCAAAACCAGTGGCGGTTGATAATGTTAAGAATCCGGCTCCGAGAGCCAGTCCTACCACACCGCTTTCATGGAGCGGTGCCACCTGTCTCAGCGGTGGCGCTATTGACGGTTGCCCTGAAGAGTCCAGCAGATCCCCTGCTCTTCCTAAACTCTCTAACTCCACAAGATCTAAGGTTTGTAAACGTTAAAAAATTGTATTCTTCATTTATTATTTATTTAAGTGGCGTCTGGGGGTGCTTTTCTGGTAGCCGACGGTGGTGAGTCAGCAGCAGTGCAACAGACGATTATACCCTATAAATCTGTATATTTTCTGCCACGCTTCCAGGAGAAGTCAGATTCAGCCAATTCAGGCCTTTACCTGTTACCATTTTTTCTGTTTCTAAATTTACAATAATACCCTCTTTGCATGGGACTCTGATGCCTCTGTTCCCAAAATTTCAAGCACAATTAAGGCATTTAACCTTATCCGATTCCGGCCGCCTCCTCGGTTCGCCGTAGGTTTTCTCATATTTGGCATTTGTTGACCAAAATACCCTCCGAGAACTTTCCATTTTTAAATCTATTTTTCTTTTTATTTCGAGGAGGAAGATAGGTGACTTTTTTCAACGCGTATGGTCAGACGCCCGCAACATTGAATGACTCAAAAAGAATTTCTTATCAATTGACCAAATTATCCTGTCTCAGAGGGTAGAGTTGTAAATTTACCTCCTGACGTGACCAAGAAATTAGTATTGCAAAAGTCCACATTGGTGTCAGCACAGCAACTACAAACCAAATTTTCAAAAGAACAACTGCGTCGATCTTCTCTCGCACGTTTCACAAAATAAGTCAAACTCCAATTTCTTTATCAAGGAATTAGTTTCAAGCAGCTTTTTTTTAGAACGTCCTAAGATCCCACAACGGGTTTTTGTCGATGTCGTGCCAAATAATACCGTGTAGAACCAAACATCAGTTTTAAGCTATATGATCTCGGAGTATTAAGGGTATTTTAGTCAATTTTGGACGTGCGGGGTGTAGTTGCCCGGTTTAAGGGGTGGCGTGTTTTGGTGGCAAATAGGTTTGGTGGAGTGTTGTTAGTGGTTGTGCACTTTATAATAAAAAAAATTATTCGTTATGGGGAGCAATCTAGTGTGACATGCAGCAACTTGTGCCTCAATTATCTGTTTGTCTTTATGCACCAACTGTCTATTGCCATCTGTAAACACAAGCGAACACTCCGAGGCACCTCCCAATGTGACAAAAAACAGTGAGCTTTGTTCCATATATTTTTCTATCTTCTGACAAAGTCAAAATATGGAGAATAACTTTTTTAGTTTTTGTGTAAAAGGGATTTAAAGAGGTGCAATCTCTATTCATGATAGGGTGTAATGGAGTGTAATTTTGTTATTTTCCCTTTTCTATGTTAAGATTCCTTTATGTTGTTTACAAGAAAGTTGATCTTTGGTCAAAATCATGGAATGTAGATGAAGGTTTGAAATGGCATGTGTAGAAAGTGTGCTTTGGTGCAAAATCTGCGAGGAACTGTATTGGCTGTATTAACTTTGTATTTAGAGCGGAGGGACCATTTTTGTCACAATACTATTTGTCTTAAGCTGACAAGTATTGATCAAAATTTAAAATAAGTAATTCTTTTTCAGTAAAATGAAATGTATCTTATCCATGGGTGGAATCTTTTCTTGTTTTTAAGCTTAGCCTAACATGCCCTTTGGAGTTCTCCTTGTAATCCTTGCAAAGGTTCCTGTTACCTTTCAAATTTTCTCCATTTTCTTGGTCTAGTTCAATAGCTCTTCTGGTCACCTTGAGCAGATTGTGAATGGGTTGTGAACTTTAACTTGTTTAGTTTCCGAATGAATTAAATTATCAGGATTCTCATGCACCGAAAGAAGCAGAGGACTTGTTGCTTATCAAGTACTCTAAACCTAATCATCTATAGTGAAATATCTCGTTTCCTAGAATATGGTGAAAGTTTTATAGTACCATTCCCAGTTACTAGTTATCATCTGCAGATTCGCATAGTTTATTTGTTAGAATCCAGTTACCTGCGATGACTTCATTGTTCACTAATGATTGATATCTGGTAATGCAGTTTATCTGTGAGATGAAAAATGTAACGACCCAATCTTTGTGCCCAAACCGTTAACTTACGTACTGTCCATTTTGAGAGAGTTTAAACCCATCATAGATTTTTATCACGTCCTCAAGATTCGAACCCTTGACCTTTTTCTTAATAATAACTTAAATTGAAACTTGGTAACAATTAGGTAACTTGATTCATACTAGGATTCAACTTAAGTCTCTCATTAGACAAATGTCTTGGGTTCGAATCCGGGGATACGCGATAGAAAGCCGTGAGGGAATAAGTAGGCAAATGTCCACCCAAAGCGGACATTACGTATGATATAACAGTTTGGATATGATTAGGCAAAAATCAACCTGAACCAATCAAATCGATCGATCCAACCTAATCAATTGGGTTGGGTTCAGGTTAGAAAATCAAATTTTAAGTCGGGTTAAGGAGTTTCGAGTTATCCATTAAACCCAACCCAATCCAACCCAATAAATTAAAAATATTTAAAAATAATAATAATTAAAAACCTAATAATCAAATTTCTTCTCTGCCTCTCATCTCTTCTGTCTCTTTTACCTCTCATTGTTGCTCGTGCCTCGACCTTCCAGCACAATCTTTTGACATGATGTTTGACTAAACGCTTGGATTAAAGGAGGAGATTCCCAATTACAAGGTATTGTTCTCTAAATTTATAATATAAAAATTGTTATTTAATTATCCAACTTAAAGAATTGTTCAGATTCAACGAAAAAAGTCCCAACCATTGGACCCATAAAAAAATTTCCAACAATGGAATAACTGAATCTAACTTGAATTGGACTCAAGTCGAAACTGATCAACCCAACCCAAGTTTGGTCGGTTTGGGTGGGGTTGGATTTCAAACGTGAATGTGTTGGTTTCGGTTTGAATTATTGTCAAACCAAACACGTTGGGTTGTGTTTGGGTTGGACTCAAAACCAATCCAACCCGACTCACGCCCAACTCTAGGTTTGGGCATAGAGGCCGGATCGTTAAAAAAGGTTATGGCTTTGATCTATGAGAAATGTCATTGATCAGAGTATTTTTGCCATCTCTGAATATTTTGTGGGCTCTGGTGTGTCTATGTTGATTAAACTCGTTATTTATAGTTGCTGATCGTCCGCAATGATTCACAGCCACGAAGAAACTGAATCAGTATTTATTGCATGCTCATTTTTGTTTTAATTTTCTCTTGCAGATTAAAGGTACTAGTGAACAAAGCAATAGGAAGAGGTCAAGAAAGAAGAAGGTGATTTTTGTCATTCAACACGTGGCTATTTTTGTCAACCCAATATTTGACATACTTAACCATTTGGAGTTTCAACACATTTCTTGCCTAATTGTTATAATTACCAGCACGTTTCATTGACAATCATTAGCAGACTTGGAATTCCCTATCAAACATTTGAATTTTGCAAGACACTTTCTACCTATACTTCTCTTGGAAGTTACTCTCAACCTTTGGAAACTCAATTTTATTCAAGCTGGCTATTTATTTTCAAGAGAGGCCTGTACAAGGGTGATAGTTCGATAATGTTTATTATATAAGAAAAATATAACGTTACAAAAGGATGATTCTAGAAAATTAATAATATGGTTATTGACATTGACGTTTTAGCAGCTGCGTTCTTCACGAGCCTTAGTGATTCACCTCGTTCGCTTTGATTTTGCAGACCTTGGCTGAACTTAAAGATGAGGAGAACTTGCTGCGCAAGGAAAGAAGAGAGTTGAAAATGGTATCCTAATTTATTCTGATGCCTTTAGGCTAATTTTCATACCTGAATATTGGTGTTATAACATCCCTTTCTGGACAGGAAATAGCAGCCTTACGTGTGAATTTGGAGAAACAAAGGGATACTAATGAAAGCTTGAAGAGAATGAAGGTGCAATCACCTTGTTCAATTCTTCCTTTGTCCTTTTATGTATTTGATTACTTCACTCGTTGGTACATTAATTTGTCGGATAATTTGATGAATTATCCAAGCTTCCAAAGGTAAAATGTTGTCTATGAAGGATTCTGAGTTATTACTGTTAAATGTATAGCTGGGCTTTCAAGAGGATTTATTTCCTTTTATTTAAGGGCAGGATAAATTTTGGTTGTAGGCGAGTATTTACCTTGCTTTTCTAATCTCTTTGCTGCAATTGTCTCATACATCGCCATTCGGCTTTTTCCGTACATATGTTAAGCCTTTTCTCCTGTCCCTGTTTTGCACTAATGTTAGAAAGTAATGTTCTTCTTAACAGATTGAATTGCAACTTGTACCTGATAGAGGAACATTCGTACCCGAGGAAACAATATCCAGTCAATTTCAGCAAGAGGTGGCAGTTTTTCATCCTAAACCTCCGATCATGCACTCGATTGTATCAGGCAATGATGATTCGCTGCAACGCTCTCCATCAAATGGCTGTCAGAATACACCAGCTGCTTCTGAATCTAAATCTGCGCTTCCTGATCTAAATATTCCCTGCGAGGAGGAATCCAGCTATTAGTTTATTCGTGCTGTTTGCCAGTCGAACAATCATATACACATGAAGTTGTTCTCCAGCTGATGCATGACGAATATAAGGAGCAACACGTATACTCAATAAGGCTAACATTGTTTTAGGACGACGTATTGTAACTAGATAACATATTTTACCTTCAACACTTTCCCACAGAAGGTGGAATGTGAATTGTAGACCTGAAGGTATCTGAGAATAGTTAGGATCCGTTCTTTTTGTTTACTTATGAATTAAGGTGCTGAGAGTAGTTTAGAGATCCTAACTCACTAGATACACCCACATTCTCTATTCATAGCTTAATCACCATATATCGACAAAGAGATGCGTCCAAAACTTTGCTCGGGCACTCCGTCTCTTAGTTTTTTACATTAACCAGGTCAACCTTCATTCCATCCATTCTATTTTTGGAAATAATTTCCAATTATATGTTGAACAATCTTGATTCTTGTGCAAGATATATTAGATTAGTGTACTTTGATTTCTTCAAGGGAGGTCCTTCACATTGATTCATTTGATGGGTATGTTTTTTGGTTCATAAATAACAGAAAAGGATCCTTTTCTTGAGATACCTTATCCCCAACTTCACCACAAGATGATTATATCCCTAAATGGGTTAACATGCTCGACCAGAAAAGGGTTTTTCAATGAAATGGGGAATGAAGTTACCATTTGAGGATTTTATTTATTTATTTATTTTTATCAGGCAAATAAATTTGTATTGATCAAGATTGTGAGTAGAATTACTCCGGGCATTCAAAGTAAAATAATGGTACTAGTTTGTGCTCCGGAGGGGTTTGGGATGAAGCAAGGACACGATTTTAAAAATGATGGCTCTAGACGAGATATAGTAGTACTATTTTTGAATCTCGCTTATTTGACAATCATACATTATTTTTTTTAAAAAAAAAAATCATAATTAGTACTACATTTTGAAAATAATTTTACTTTCCAAAATATTCTTCAAGTTAGTGCATGTTGGGTTGGTGTTTAAATTATGAGTTTTACCAAATGTGTGAATATATAATGTGTTATAGTTGGAGTTCTTATAAAATGAGTAGATAAAAAGTGTTCCAATCACCCACTAAATATGATATAGCCTCTGTTTGATAATCAAATTTTTCTACATATTTATTTTTAATTATATTTTACAATAAAATATTTTATACATAAATTATATATATATTTTCATACTTTTTAATTACATGTACTCCTGAGAATTGAATATTCAAAATTCTCTTCTAAAAGATGCTGTAATTAGGGAAGAAGGGACCACGACTGAAATCAGAAATCACCCCTGCAATTCTGCACGATTAATTAATAAACTACTACTCATTACTCTCTGGAGCCGAGTCTAGTCTAGTCTGTACAAATCAGTGTCATAGTCTCAGTCAGAAACTCAAAGAGATGAAAGAGTATCAAAAGTTAAAAAACTATGCCAATCAGCATCCCTACGAAAAAAATAAAGGCTAACCCCCATAAACCCTCCCCCCGTCTTTTTATGGGGAGGGGGATCTTTGCAGAATTCCAAATCTTTTTACTGCAAACCGTGTAGAATCTATATCCAAGTTTCTCACGAGAACAGTATCCCGGATCGTATGACGCCCGCCGCCCCGAATTTCTGAATGCAGAATCGGCCTGGATTGTTTCACAATCTCAATGATCCTAGTTGCTTTAAATGGTACTGTGAGACCCGAAATTCATGTAGTCGAACCTTAATTTACAGAGAAGGAAACGTATATACAAACCTAATGATTTGTTTTAGTGCTGATAATTTCGAGTTGCTTAAGATTGAACCAGTCTAGGAATCAAAAGGTTGAACCCATATTTTCAAAAAAATTTATCCTTGTTGTGTACTTTGCATACTGATATTACATGTTCTTGTTTCAGCGTCCTGTATGAGTACTAGTACTGGAATTCAACTTAACATATAATTATAGAAAGGGGGTAAGAATTACTTTCAAGTGTAAAAGTCAGAGAAATTTAAGATATAGAAAAAGTAGAAAACATAAGCAAGGTGTTAACTACATACACTACCAGAAGCTTACAGACTTTAAGATTATCCTTGAAACATCCGAAAGTTCGATATCAGATGAAACAAAAGCCAACTGGAAAGTTACTTTTATGTTACTTACAAGAACAGCAAAACATGTGGAATCATCATATTAAATTAACCATCATCGATGACACCCTGCTCTCACTGAAACACCCGCCAAGCTTCAAATCAAGCTCAAGATTTACGCCTGCAGATACATTGTCAGCCACAGGATTTAAACTGAAAAGATGAGCAGCAGAAGTAACAACTGAGCATTTTCTTCTTTCATCTTGTGATTTCTTGCCTTTTCTCCCATTTTTCACCTCAGATGATGATGAATTAGATGAAGAAATAGGCAGTACTGGGGGAATTTCAAAGTTGGTACGAGCTTTGGATCCTCTCAGCCTTCTTGCCGCTGCATCATAAGCCCGAGCCGCCTCCTCCGCCGTGTCGAAAGTACCTAACCAATGGCGGCACCGCCCTACACGATCACGTATCTCGGCTGACCACCGCCCCCACGGCCTCTTCCTTACACCCCTATAGCTTTTTTGCACTCCAATATCACCCACAGTCCTCTTGTCCCCTTCTGTTTCCAACTTTTTCCCACGCAGAATTTCGGATTGTTCACCCTCTTTACCATTCTTCATTGTACTGTTCATATTACTGCCTCCAAAAAGAACATGTTCTCCAACAATGGCGGCAATTCCTTCAAGAACATGAGGGTTTTGTTCTCTCTTGTTAACAATGTCATCAGATATGTGATTATGGATTTCTGGGACAGCTAGTTTGGGATCTAAAATTGGAGAGAACGGGGCAAGCGGCCATTGATGTAGCAAAGAAAATGTTTCCTCCGGTTCATACATTTGCTGTTTAGGAAAGAAAGGGCAGCTGTTTAACATCTGGAAATTAGGGTTCATTGGAGAATTTCAAGAGGAAAGGATTAATTCAGAGAAAAACTCGAAAAGTGCCAAACTATTTAAAGAGAGTGGAAAATGGATTGTAAATTTGTAACATAGAGTCTATGGAAAATTAATTAGATAATGCTGTCAAATTGGACAGGACAACAATCTGTCATGAATATTTACTTTACATGCACGTCGTTGCTTGGCAGAGAGATATACTTCTCTTATTTAGCTTTCTTTTATCTTCCTTTATATCAAAATTCTTTTTTTTTTCCCCAAACACATTTTTAATTACGCATTCACATAATAAAAATATTTTATATGTAAATTAAATTCTTTTTCTACATCTTAATTATACACTTTTTAAAAACTTACTTTTTAACTATATATTTTCTAAAAATTACTATTTCAAAATTCATTTTCTCCGTAAATCTATTTTTAATGAAATACAAACAGGGGCTTAAATGCTTGCTTCCTTCTTCTTCTTTTTAAATTATTTTATATTCATTTGGTTTTTTAGAAGTAATTTTATGAAAAATAATTTCTCAAAAAATGTGTGATTAAAAAGTAAAAAAAGTTATGAATTTACTTCTAAAATTAATTTATAGAACGAATGTTTAGTTGGAAATAAGTTTGAAAAAAAGTAGTTTTGAAAATAATAATAATAATAATAAATCAAGGGTTATAGCAAGTCCATTTTCTACCTTAAAAAAGAACAAATTGATTCTCAACATTTTATTGTAATTACATATTTTGACTTCTATGATAAAAATCATTGTTAAATCATCACGTGATCGATAAGGTCTGAAAACAAAAATTAGATATATTTAGGTACGTAAAAACTACATTATAATATAATAGAGTTTTGACGTTTTTGATATTGAGGACAAAGCATGTAAACGTCAAACAAATTTAGGGGATTGGTTAAATACGAATGTTATATAAACTTATAAAGTCTTTGAATTATTGTTCTTAATAAAATCGACTTTTTATATTGAATTCTAGATCTTAATATTGTGTCAGCATTAAGCTCAAACGAGCAATCAAATTTTCTGATCGATGTTTTCAAATAAATCACAATTTGCATGACATATTACTAGATAAATTTCATATCAATTAATTATGAAAATTATAATCAACAAATCAGATATTGTAATTCCTTTCAATAAGATTAATATGTTACTCTAGAGAACTAACTTCATAAAGCATTAACTGGAGTCTTATATGGCTTTATAGCCGAGATTAGATGACTTGTAATGTTGAAAAAGCGTCATAGTGGCGTCAAGGAGAAAGGGCAGTTTGACTGAACGGCTATGATTGCTCGCATTAACCAGAGAGAGGTTCCTGTGCTTTACATAACATCAATGTAACCGTGTGCTCCCATTTAAGAACCCAGAATGCAAATTAGGGTTTTCTGATTTGCTTACATAATGGGATGATTAATGCAAGCATGGGAGAGATGAAGGGTTTTGATCACATCAATCAATGGGGTGGCAGAATCTGTGGTTAAGAGTGTTGATCTTGACTATGTAATCTTTTGTGGTGCAGTAAAAGGGACCTTTTGATTGTTACCTTTGCTTGTACTGTGTTAAGTGTCATTCTAATAGGCAGGTAAGTCACGTGACAATCGACTAAGCAGAAACGAAGTAAGAGGCCACCAAAGGTTCGCACTCGCTCCCCCACATCTCTTCGAAGTGGTTGGTTTATTGGACGAGGTGGTTAGTCTTCTAACGACGTGGTTGTTCAAATGTGAAGGTAACATATACGTGGACAATAGAATAGTAATGATCCATTAGCCATACCATATCGGCGGAATGTAGGAAGAAAAAAGTGAATATGTATCAAATTACATGCTTATAAGTCGCTCAAATTAATTAACTGTGAATTATCTTAACCAATACTACCAGTCAGTTTGTGTCTGAACGCAATGTTAAAAAAATTACATGGATCTTGGCTTGTTTTGGACAAAGTTGAAGGTGGTAAGAAAACTGGATTCTTCCTAACCTTATATTTTAAGAAACATCTGCCAGGAATCAAAGAGAATGTCTGTCTATCAACACCTACTATACTGATCCCACACTCGAAGTTTAACAAATATATAGTTTCCCAAGAAAGAATCATTCTTTGAACTGAGAGACCATTTCTTGTTTTGCTTGAAGCAATGGATTGTATGGCTTTGGGGTTTGAGAAGAGATAAAGACAAACAAATTTTTTTAGAGTAACAATGAAAACTGCATTTAAGCTGGGTCATATTAATCTACATTGGAGATTATCGCTTGTTTATATGATATATAGTGTTATTAAAAGCTTGTTCGATTCAACGGATCAAATTTCAAATTATCATACATTTTATGAGGCTTCACAATTTTTATCAACCTTTTAATTATATCTTTTTTCAACTTTTATCAAAATTTGTCAAACCAAATCGGCTAGTTTGGTTTGACTAATTCCATTTCTTTTATTCACGTCTACCCACTTTATTAATCATATCATTTAATATCACATCCCCATATTTCCTTACGCGTCAAAAAACACATAATTTAGATAGGAGAACTACAATATCAAATAAAAGACTAACAAATTACAACTTTGTTACATGTACAACGATTTTGTACAAGTAGCATTACAGAATGACACTTATTGGACAGGTGCCAAAAATTGCAATTTTGACAATTAATATAGTACTGTTAACACAGTATCTGTAACTCCATGTACAAGTAGTTTAATCCAACAAATTGAGTGGATGACTGTCTGCATTTTAGTAATGCATGTGTCAGTGGGACTTGGTCTTGATCGAGTTTCAAGAATACTTTCATTGGAAATGTAAACTTTGTTCCTACAAGATACATGTATGTATGGTATCTTGCAAATTTGGCATTTCCTCTTTTTGATTTAATGATGTGGCCATGCACTTATTCAATACTTTTCAACTTCCTTTTCTTCCCTAATAATAATGTATTGTACTATTTTATAACGATTTGGAATTGTTAAAGAAGCAAACATGGAACCTAGGATCAATACTAGAGTTGTAAAAAGTAGTGAATATACGAGCTACTTCCTACTTTCTTTTCAAAAAAATCTTTTATAGAAAAAGCATAACATCAAACCGCGTTAAAATTTTCTAGACGCGTCGTGTCGAAAATTTTTAGAAAAAAGCAAAATTCTGCTTTTCAAATAGGTACGGTTATTTTATGTGTTCAGTGAACTTCAAAAAAGTTCGATTATGAAATAATCTAAATTTTAAGAAACGGTAAAATCATATCTTTTCAAATTTTGGTTTTAACTTAGGGTAATTATATTATCACCGTAAAATTTATTTATTACACCACATTATAATCACACCACAATTAAAGTATATTTTCAATAAGTACACCACAATAAATTTATAATTATACTCATAATCCAATAAAAAAAAAAGCATTGTGGTGAACTACTCATGATTCCAATATTACTCGTAATCATAAGAATCAAAGCATAAAATTATTCAACATTTTTTAGTAAGTTAACGCAATTCCATTCTTCTTAAATAGGTTTGACAATAACCACAAACCCAAAGGATATCCATCATTTTGGCCTTTTTACCTTGATCATAAACAGAATCACAAATAAATAGGATACTCTATTCACAAATGAATTATTCAATTTCCAACATTTCCAATCCAACCCAATATTGCACATTCTCTCTCATATCAGATTCTATTAGTATTTCAAAATTCCGCTAACAGAAATTATGGCTTAACTTAATTGGAGTTAAGAGAATTCTTGCAGTTATATTTAACTCATCTTTAATTACTACATACATCAAATCTGGCATAATTTGAATTCCTAAATATTTTCTATTAGCGGAATTCAAATTCAAATTTTATGTGTTTACGCCAGATTTGATATAAGTTAACAGCTAGACAGATTTGATGTATTTAGTAATTTTTCGTTACTAAACAGCCATGAGTTAAGTATTTTTATCAAAGTAATGCGGATTGGGTTTCACCATGAACTGAAATCTGCAAGAAAATGAAAATTATTTTCGTCGTGGAAGAACAAAAAAGCGTTCAATGGAAAAGCTAAATACAGTTTTTGAGGGAAAAGAAAGAAAAAACAAGGTTTATGATTGAGGTGTAACAATAAATTGTTTTATGTGATAAATGTATTAGGACTTCATTTATGTAATTTTACTTAAAACTATTTAAGTAAATAAAAAATGCTTAAAATTGTGGTGTAATTAATAAAATTCATAGTACTTATCCAATTATCTACTACTAAAATATCATTTTCATCCATGATTTGTTATTATTCTACTTTTATTGGTAGTCTATCCTATAATAATGTAGCCCCATCCATCATTCACGTTGAACATACGGTTTTACTTTTAATTTTTTAACTTGGCCACTAACCTCTCAAGTCAAGTTTCTTTTCTAATTCTAAAAATCTTGGGATTCAATAAATATTAGTCTTCTCCTTTCTCAAAATAGATAAGGCGCGCGCACACATATATAGCCTCGTTTGGCTGCAATTTTTTACTCATTTTTCTTCAAATTTATTTTCAACTTCAATTTTATGTGACCCGTAACTTTTATCAACTTTTTAATCACACATTTCATCATTTTTATTAAAATCTATTAAAATAGTATGATTTTTAGCCAAACCAAACTGGGGCTAATAATTTTACACATTGTTATAAACGTAAATAAATTTTACAACAACAATAACATACATAAGAAGATTATTATAATCAATGTCTATTTTAGTAACACCAACATTAAAAAACTTCTTCATATCAAACGTCCAAATGCTAATTTTGAAACATACCACAATTCTAAAACAAAAGTTAACCAAACAAAGTTATATCTTGCTTCGCGTAAAAGTCACTAACAATTAAAAGAAGGTTCAAACGATTGTGTAAGGAACAAACCTATTGAGACGAAGTCCCAACGAATGGTACTTTATTTATAAAGATTACAAGTTG
>CAIGRN010124581.1:0-11133 GCA_903798345.1 Fraxinus anomala | reverse complement strand
ATGAGATGAAACGAATATTAAGTAACAAATACGGTCATGTGTATTATAAAACGCAATTTCTAGATCAATTCTTTTTGCATTGTAAACAAGGAACATCCACTGTTAGGGAATATCTAGCCCACTTCAAAAATCTATTACACAGTTGTGATATTTATGAAGCTCCTCATATTATAGCGTCTAGATTTCTCAATGATTTAAATCCTGAAATCTTTCCTAATGATCTTCCTACATTCCAATCCTTAGATGATGCTTATCAACAGGCCAACTTATGCAACTTATCTTTCCATCTTCGTCAAGCGTGCCATAAGCTAGGCATACCATCACATTCCAAACAATCGCTTCCCGAGTCTAGTTGTGTTCCTCTCGAGGATGATAATGAAGTTTTCATTGTTGAGTCAATTGAATATCCTAATAGTGAGGATGACGAATTATCTATAGTCTTACCACCTAAGTCAAACAGCCCACCCATCCTCGAGTTCTTACTGAAGTTGTTCTTGTCGACTGCTTCGTGTGACATTTATATTGCCTTTCCCATTACTTTCCCTCGTTGGTATGATCCTCTCTGGTTTTCATGTGTTCCAAGGTCATTGTTCGATCACACACTTTTCTTATCGACATTCGGTCGTTGCGTACTAATTACCGTCATATTGCTTTATCTCCATAATGTGCTTATTTTCATGCTAAGTTTCAACAAGAAATTATTTTCCTTCATGATACTTTTGAGCTTTTGACGTACAATTTAGGCACACATAATTTCATGGTGCTTTTTATGCTTTATTGCGTGTTTCTTTGACGTGATTGTAAAACATGTGAAGAAAATATTGGATCAATCATTTGAAACTAAACTATTTGACTGGCCATTACACTTAAATGAAGGTTATGTTTTCAATATCACATAATTGTTTACTTCTTTGGACACATTCGAGCCATCAATGTTACACTTATTTGTTATGCAAGCCAGTCTATCGTGCTAGTGTTTCGTGCTCTTTGGGTAAATTCTGTGTTAACTTTTCTGGTTGAGTTTCATTTGTTGTTGCTTTTTGGAGTTCCTTATCGATATTTGGTCAGACAAAGAGATCGTCTTCCTTTCAGATCATGTTCTTAGGGATGCTTTGCAAATTCTGTTGATGTCACACGATCAGTTCAGATACTTGGTTCTTAAAAAAGATTGCCCTCCTTGGTATGAGTTCAGCAAGTTGATGTTGTCCAAGGTCCAGTAAAAGCATTTGGTCAAAACAAATTATCGACCTCCTTGGAATATGAAGTACCAGTCTATCTTGCCGGAGTAAAGTTATGTCAGCTGGGGGGGGAGAAATAATGCAATATTAGAAGGAATATTATCATATTTAGCTTCCAATTTTAATTCATATGTTAGGAAATATAATTAGGTTTAATTTAGTTGCTTTTATTAAATATTTTTCTTCTCAAGATAGAATATTTCAAACCCTAAAAGCGTTGTAATAAAACAACCTTTGAATAAATGAATAATTGATGTTTTTTCCCCAATTTATCTCTCCCTCTCCCTCCTTTCTCCTCTTCTCTTCCCTTTCCCCTTCTCCTATAATTATCCTCTTGCTCCCTGCATTACCCTACTAATAAAAATAGTTGAGGGATCAAGTTGCAACGATATCTAAAATTTTGGTAGACTATACCAATAAAATAGTTAAGGGATGAAGTTGCCAAAAAAATTGAAATTTGCGAAGTTGGTGATGACCCTAATAAAAATAGTTGAGGATCAAGTTGCAACAATTTTTGAAAATTGGGAACTAGTGTTGTAAAGTCGAATATTAATTTTAATTATCTACATATCTCGAATAATTCATTACTCTTAATATTCATTTTCCCTCACAAGAACTAAATCTCTCCCCCGCAAATAATAGGCTCTTTTGAAGAGACTTATTAATTTCGAAGATAATTTATCAATTAGAAAAGAAATACTTATTTTTGACTTGAAAGTTACAAAAGAAACATGTATAAAAAGGAAATATTAATGAGGAAAATACGCCAACTAAACATAACACGTAAAATGTGTGCATAAAGATGTTTACCTCTCACCTAATAGTAGAACATTAAAGAAGAAATTAAGAACCTCCAAGCCTTCATTTCCGACATGATGTAGTGAGATATGATTGAATCAGAATTTTTTCAATTAAATAATAATAAAAAATTCACTCTCAATTTGACACCTCATCTATATGTAAATTGTTATATAATTGTTTATATATAGGTAAACATTATTCGGATTCTTATTTCCTTCGAAAAAGCTTATCGGAAAACTTTCCCTCAGCCAAAGAGGTTGATATTTAAGCCATATGGCATCTCGTGAGAATTTGACAGAGTTTGACATAATGTTAACAATGCCACCATCCCCAGTTGCAATCTCCAAAACATGAACCAACTCCGAGGAAGCTAATCTACCCTTCCAACCTCTCATCCTCACCAGGAAGGAGCCCTCCATGTTTGGGTTCGACTCCTCAGCAGCAGTCATGAAAACTCTATTATTTGTTTTTGCTAAGTGCACCCAGAGCTTTATCGACCGTCTATAGTTCTAGCCTTTCCGGTGTAGCTAATTCTTCGACCGCCATGTCATCCAAACTTTCGGATTAGAGCTCTCAAGAGATTGGTGATGAGGTGAATAAGCTTCGAATATCAGCATTGTATAGTTTTTCAACTTGTACCGCTCTGCAACAACAGCAAAGACTCAAATCAAATGTGAATGAAGCAGACGTGATTTTTTTTTTAAAAAAAAAGTTTCAAAATCGAATATAAATTTCAAATAAATAAATAAATAAGAAAGAAAACGAAAAAAATTCATATTTGCCTCTCTAAAAAAAACTAATTTTCGATTTACTGTGTGTTGGTAATGTTTTCAAAAAATACTAATTGCAATTTTAATTATCTTTAAATATACTACCTTCCAAAATTACAACCCATAACAAATTTTTGTAATTGATGCAATTAGAATTCAGCAAAATTCACGTTCAGCATTAAATGAATATTCCAAAATCAGACATTGCTGGAAAATATCATTTCTTTTTACACAAAATTATACTTTGAAACATCATTTTTAGCAAATATTCTTCGGTATAGATTTCTTTGCAGTTGTGTCTGGATTTCAAATTCTAACTCGCACCAAGTATATTCGATTCTTCATTGGAAATATATATGCAACTGAAAAGATGATTACAAGAAACATATTCATAGAATGCATTTTGTAAATGTATTTTTGCAATTTTCATGGTTTATATCGGTATGGATAATCATTTATTTGAATTGTTACATACCAAATTATCTGATAATGCGAAATTAAGGGACGATTTGCACTGTAATCGTAGAGAGGCAAAATTTAGGAGATTGGGATTTTGGTCAATTGTGTTAAAGGCGTGTTTGGGGGAGTAATATTAGCAACCAAAATTATTGCTAGAATAATTTAGTTAGCATTTACACTTTTATTTGTACTATTATTTTATATATTTATTGAAATAAATAATGTTAACAAGTAATATTTGAAATAAAATAAAATAATAGTTATGTGGTGTAATTTCCACTAAAGAAAATGGAAAGCACCAATTTTGTCCGGGCCTGAAATTGTACGGATTATGAGCCAGTTCGTCCGGGCCCTACATCGAAAACAGTGACTGAACCTAGGCTCAAATCAATTACTTTCAGGCCCGTTTTACATGTCCCCTAATTCTAAGAATTTAGATAGACTGCAAATTTCAGGCTACAATTTACTGGAAGAATTAAGCATGCTCTCAGCTCTCTTTCTCTTTCTGTAGATAAGCACTTGAATTTATAGATTCGTGCATCAATGCAAAATATGTGTTGACACTTAAACAGACGCTTGTGAGTGGCTGCATTATACATGTTTGTTTAAATTCCTCAAATAAAAAATTAATCTTGATTTGATTTCTTTTGGCAAAACAACGGGTTTGGAATGTTTCTCAGAAATTAAGTTAAGATTCTATGAGCACTATCGTTGTGGTGGACTGGTTAATACGCACACATGTTAAAAATTTAATCTTGATTCTTTCAGGTATAAATACGAGCACTCAGTTTCAAACTGAATTCTTTAGGATTGCCCGAATGTCTTGGCATACCGCTAACTGCAACTATAAAATGTTGGGGGTAAGTTTCGTTGATTCAATTTTCTTACATATGTATTGGTTTTTCGACTTAAAAATTTTCTTAGACACTGTATCTAAATGAAAATTATATCTACAAGGGTGATGTTTTGTTATGAATACCCAATAGGTACCTTGAGGGTACAATTCATTGCAGTGATTTTCTCAATGTTCCATGTCTACTTAAAACCACAAATCTTAGGTGCACTGACAGTTGCACTTTCCATCTAAATTGTCACTCCAATGCAACAAAAGATACATTGATTCTCCTAATCAAAAGTAAAGTATCTTCTCTTCATCTTGGTTTAGAGAACATATTAAATATATCAATTAATTGTCCTAAATTAGTCCTGTATCAGAGGTATAAATATGCTAATATTCATCCTGCATAGTGTGAAGATGAATACATGAACTTATTCTCTCCTCCTGCTGATTTTCTTTTGCCTCTCAGCCTTTGGAAGTAGGAAAGTAATGAATGCAAGTGCTAAACAATCAAATGTTTGGTATGTATTACATGTTTTTACATAGTACTGAATAGTACTCTTCCATGATTTAAAATTTTGGATTTTGCTTCATTTCTTCGTTGTCAAGTCATGACATTCTTAGTTTTAAGTTATTAAGTAGCCTGTTCGTTAATTAGAAAGGTCCCAAATTGGAATTTTCAATCCTACTGGAGTAAGAGTACTTTGGAGTCAGTTCGAAGCATTATTACACTCCTTATTGATAATTGGAGAGATGTTAGTGAAAGTTGTCATCTAGATTGTGATGTCATTTCAATCTTAGGTGCAATGCCTTCGGATTTAGTTGTGAGGCCTGCTCATCCTTTGATATTCCAAGACCTTAACAATTAAATCCCCTCCAAAATTACCGGAGAATTGAAAATATCAAGGTTTTCCTACATCATCAAATAGATACTATCAAAATTGGAAGTTCAAGGTTTGAAAATGATGTTCTAAGATGCAACAAATGCATAAGAAAGGAGAATCTAGTGAGGAAAGCAACCTGAAGATTTTTTTCCACACTAGAGTGCTGTTTTAGAACTGTTAAAGGAAAACATAAATGAGGATAATTACTTATGGAGGATTAAGAGTGGGGTATAATTCTTCTATTTGATTAAAAAAGGAAAAGTATCAGAGGATAGACCACCGGAGTTGGGCATTGGGAAGTTACGAAAAACACCATGTACATATGGAGACATTTTAGATTAGTATTAGATGACTTACATTTATGTGAAGTGTTACCATGGTAAATTAAAAGACTTAAAGATTTGTAACTGTAAGATAGAATAATATTTGGAAAATTAATACATTATGTTAATGAAGTTTCTAAGTTGGTGTTGAGGACTCTGATGCATATGTTGGATCATCTTTTGTATCCTTTATCATGTAGTATGCGTAAAATAAAGTTCCTCGGCTACATACACTTTAAGAGACCTGTGCATCACTCTTGATGATGAAAACGATATAGATGCCAATAGCTATTCTTCTTCCCTCAGTAGTGAACCTGAGTAGTCTTACAGGTTAGATTCTGAAATATAAAGAAAAGAAAAGATCAAATCTTTGTATGCATGCAAGAGAAATTTGAATGAGTTTATTTTTAGCATCAGGAATATGAACTTATTTGTCAGCCTTGCCATTGATCTGCAGGTCTACAGGAGACAGAGATTCATCCATCAAGCACCAAAACCTTTCGAAAAATGAAAGTAACATGCGTCCTAAACCAGTCAGTAGAAGTTTCTCAGTCATAAGGAATGTGAAGTAAATAGACCTTTAATTAAAATCTGTGTAGTCACATCAGCTAGAGATGCTGCTGTGGCAACAGAAGCAGGTGCAAATTTTATAGGGATGATTGTTTGGCCCAACTCAAAGCGTTCTATTTCACTTCCTGTTGCAAAAGAAATTTCAAAAGTGACAAGATCATATGGAGCAGAGCATGTTGGGGTATTTGTAGACGATGATGCAGAAACGATACTAAAAACTGCTGATGAAGCGAACCTTGAATATGTGCAGGCAAGTTGAACCAGCATTTACTTTATTCTGAAAAGTGAAATCTAATTAACTTTTATTTACCCTACATGTACCCATGCAGCTTCATGGAAATGCTTCTCAGGCTGCTTTTCCAGTCTTGGTGAGAAAAAACCAAGTAATATATGTTCTTCGTGCGAATGAAGATGGGGATCTTTTGAACCTTATTTCTGATGAAGAATGTTCTCTAGTTGATTGGGTTCTTGTGGATAGTGATAAAGGCGGCAGGTAAAACCATCATACAATTTTTTGTATTAATTGCTCAGTCTCACCATCAAAGTTTTCTTCTCATTGATTATGATTAGGCAATAAATTTGTGAGCATCAAACGAAGATTGTTGGAGTAAATGGCTTAATTGAACTGTGTGTGTTACACATTTTACTGTACCTATTTGCCAGAAATTTAGGCCAAAACTAGGACCCCTTTGCTGAAATAAGAACCCAATTTTCATATGATACATAGAAGTGCCATATTAGGAAGCCCAAATGCTCATTCATGATTTCGTATAGGGGATTGTCTTGATACTAACAAGTGCAACTATAAGTTCTCACTTATCCCCTTTGTATGTGAAATTAATTTGTTTTATATTCTATTACTACAGCTTTAATTGCTAGCACGAGATAATTCATTTATATTTTCAGATCAGTGATAAAATATATTTGTTGACTGAGAATCAGTTGCACGTATCAATAAATCTGTATTCAAAAAAGAAAACATTTCTGTACTTATCAAATTCTTGAAGGATGAGTTTTTTTTTCCTCTTCTTTTGCGTGTGCTTTTGCGAGTTTATAAATGAAGATACATGGTTTATTTCAATTATCCATTGTGGACTGGCACATCTAAATGTTTGAAGCAGTCTTGATATTTAATATATCATGATATCACATGTTCGCCTTTTATGACAAGACAAATATGGAAGGACTTGACAAAATAGAGGTGCTTAGAAAGAGAGAAAAAAATTAGCTTTTACTTGGCAATTTATCAGTATGGAATTACAGAAATGACTCAAGATACCTAGATTTAGTTGATCATTTTTATACTTTTCTTGTTTTCAGTAGTTGAGCGATTTGTTAATCTATTATAAACTTCCTCATTGGTTATATTAAGTCACGACAATACATTTTTCTGTTGCATGCTTCCAGTGGTAAAGGGTTTAATTGGTCCCGGTTTAAGCTGCCGCCAATTAGAAGCAAACAAGGATGGTTGTTGGCGGGAGGGATTAAGCCTGAGAATGTGCACGAGGCCCTTTCTACTCTTAAAACCTCATGGAGTTGATGTTAGTAGTGGCGTTTGTGCTCCAGATGGCATTCAGAAGGATAAATCAAGGATAATATCCTTCATGAGAACTGTGAATTCAGTACATTATTGACCGATCATTCCATAAAATATGTCTAAAAAACAACCAACATTTTGAGTTTGTTCTGAATTCTGGTAGATCGTTATCTTGCATTTTTCTTTTCCATTTACTCTTCCGGAGCACAACGATTTGAGTCAAAATATACAGTCTCTTGCATCGTTCTACTGTTAATAACAGAAGAAACGAAGTTCTTATTTACTGAATGAAATACATCAGGCATTTTTTATACCTTATTTTCATCTGTATCCATGTAGTTGATAGATCTATAATGTAATGTAGTGTTTTAGGACGTAATATTTGGTGCCTACTTACAACTGTTTATTGTTCTTTAAACATCTCTCGGATAACACGTATATGATTTACTTGTAGCTCTGCTCCATATTTCATGCCATAACTTTCTCGGGGCTCTCGTTATCTCGTCTCAAGGCTACTAACATTTGAACAGTGAATATTAATCAGTATGAGCTCGAATCGAGCATCTTTGACTAAGCTTGAAAAGGATCACTTATAAGTAAATTACTTATTTTAAGATGGGAGTCCAATCCAAGAGTGAATTACAGAGTTTTCAACTTTAGATCACAAAAGGTGAATTTGAAACACACTCAGGTCTCACTAGTCACCTTAATCTCAACGAACGGGGCAAATACTCTTAACGTGCAAGCACATTTACACATGCACACACGGAGAGATTCTTGAAAACAATTTTTCATTTGCATCGAATACAAATAAGCACGTAAATTGTGTATTAAATATGTAACTCCATCAATGGAAGAAAAATCAGTTTGTTAGCAGAAAACTAGAAATGGCACCACCATATCTAAAATGGGACAAGGTCTCTGGCCTTGGAGGCTGAAATCCGGACCTAGATATCCTTCAAGAGCTCATAATAGCTGCTGAATCGTTCCTCAATCTGCTTAAAATTATGGTATGACGTTGCTTATCATCGCCGAACAATCAAATGAAAGCAAGAAAAGAAATGAAGTTTGTATAATCATCATACAAAAAGCAAACTCAAGAACTATACATAAGACGAGTTCTATAACAAATAAATTTCTTATACTTGTAAACAAATTGCCAGTACATATAGCTCCCAATATTGTCAAACTAGGGAGGAATATCCCTAACACTCTTCTGCAAGAGAAAACGGCATCATTTTCACCCTCAAACAGAGAAGCCATCTACGGTGGACAAAAACATATTTTTTCTACGCTGCATATGAACGTGCAAAGTTTCATCTCGATCAAGAATCAAATGAAAATATAGAACAAATAAATATGTGAAGAAGAGGAAGAGCTGATCTAAATTAAATGCCCCTATTGACATCCTTAATTACCACGGCCAATGAACTTGATGACCTTCAACTGCAATATCACACCCTCCTATTGAAAAATTTGTGCAAAATTATGTAAAGATATTTGGATGAGGATATTAACTTCGGCTGCTGTTTCCTTGTTCCATATCCACATTTCTAGGACTCCAAGGATTAAACCTTATATTATCACTCATAAGCCTTTTCAACGACCTCAAACGCGAAGGGGCAGGCGATTTCTCGTTTTCCTCTTCGTTAAACTGTCTTGGAATTTCAATGACAAGCATTCCGTCTGGTCTATTACTTGTCGAGGCTGATGATGACGAACAAGGGAGCCGAGAGGAAGCAGCAGTAGCAGTACCTTGATGACTATCCTCCAAACAAGATCCAAAAGTACTAACTTGAGTCTCATTTCCACAAAACAACACATTGGCGGGAAAATTTGGTCGCTGGCCTGGATTTTCTTCAATGGGGATTACAGTCTCTTCGGGACTACTAGAATTCGACGAGGATTCATTCTGATTCGAAATAGGGTCTCGACAGAGTGGACAAGCGGAATGAGATTGAAACCACATATCAATACAATCCATATGAAACCCATGATTGCATTTCGGCAAAAGCCTGGTTTTTTCACCTTGAGAGACCTCAGAAAGACACACTGAACATTCCAATCCATCTTTGAACTCCTTAGGATCAAATATAACTACAGGTATGGTTTTGAGGATAGTGGGATCAAGACCGTGGCGCAGAGCTGTGACGGCTGTTACTTGGTGGCGCCGCCCTGTGATGGTGCTCTCATGGCGGCGGCGGTTCCAGTACCATTTGGCATAAAGGTGGGCACAAACGACACAGACCACCACAAAGACGATGAGTATGATTGTCACCATTATGGTCTTCCCCGTAGCTTCAATCACACTTGAGTCGCCCAAATTCCCACTAATACTCGGTGAATCACTCATTTTATTTTTGTGCGATTTTTACAGTGAATGGCAAAAAATGGGAACTTTCGGTGCTTAGATTTTGGATTTGAAAAATTTTGAGTGAATTCCTTAAAAATTCTGTTTTCTTGAAATTTTAAGCAGAACCCACTCGGGATTTTTCTTGTCCAAGTAGAAACACGAAAAAAAAGTGCTTATCAGAGAAACAGAAAAAGAATAATGTGAGCTCTTCTAAAAGAATAATGAATACGGATGTTTATATGGCCAGAATTTCAAGAATGACGATGACTAGAAAGAGCCGTCAACGGGGAATTAGTTGCGTGTAAAAAAAAATTGACAAGGCGGCGTTTGACTGGGTAGACGGAGAAGAGTCCAAACTGATCAACTACAAGTTGCCTTTAGTTGAAAGCCTTTGCTTTGATTTCAACTAATGATATTGCTTTGAAGGTGGGGAGGGGAATCTAGCAATAAATTGCCATTAGTTAGTTAAGTATGAGAAATCAAGAGGAAATTGCATTGGCACTTTTTGAGTTATAATTTACAAAATGTCACATTTTTATAATTTTGACAAATATATTACTTTTGGACTTTTTTTCCCTCTAAAAACTTTAAATACCTTAGATGTCTTTAAATAATGGTAATTTGACTAGATGAAAAGTTAGTACAAAATAATAGATAAACATGATACAAAACCTACTTACCTTCACCTCAACCTCAATTTCTAAATCCAACTGTAAAAACTCAAACCCAAACTGATAATGCTTCCCACCAAATTCATATTACCCAATATAATATACATATNCTTTTGGACTTTTTTTCCCTCTAAAAACTTTAAATACCTTAGATGTCTTTAAATAATGGTAATTTGACTAGATGAAAAGTTAGTACAAAATAATAGATAAACATGATACAAAACCTACTTACCTTCACCTCAACCTCAATTTCTAAATCCAACTGTAAAAACTCAAACCCAAACTGATAATGCTTCCCACCAAATTCATATTACCCAATATAATATACATATATCAAATGTTTATAGTACAAAAATTAAATCATCACATCATAGCATTAATGACATTCAAGTCAAGCGTTAATGATCATTAAATGGTCCTAAAAAAGTATCACTAAGGGTAAATTAGATATTTTACACCAAAAAGTGATATTTTTTAACATTATTAGTAAAAATGACAGATTTTATTGTACTTTTCAAATTTGTGACATTTATGAAAAATGCCCAGAAATCAAACAGAAATGGAACAGGAGAAGGGAGACAAATCTAGAAGCTTTCTTGAAAATGAGAAGGTTCGTGAAAATAATATTTTAAAAAAGAAGAGTCAAATGAATGAATTTAGGCCTTGTTTGATGTTACCTATTTTCCATG